>JARQZK010003062.1:5000-35000 GCA_030704885.1 Cynegetis impunctata | reverse complement strand
TGGCTTTATCAAAAGTTTTGATAAAGCCACGAATGTCGTGGCGAAACGTCAACTTTTTAATGAAATCGAGTTTTTGAGATTCATTCATATATATATATATATATATATATATATATATATATATATATATATATATATATTTATATATATATATATATATATATATATATATATAATATATATATATATATATTTATATACATATATATATAAATATATATATATATATATATATATATATATATATATATATATATATATATATATATATATATATATATATATATATATATATATATATATATATATATATATATATATATATATATATATATAAATATTTATATATATATATATATATATATATATATATATAGATACAGGTTGCTCGGCACACAAACCTCCAAAATTTTTAGGGATATCATTGGAATCATATGCTATCTTCTCAACTTCAGAATCTGGGTCCTAAGACTCAGGTTAAGGATATATAATTTTTTGAATTTTTTTCTCAAATTACCCAAAATCCCGGCTGCATTGTTTTCATTAGAACTGACAGTACACAAGGCACATATAACGTTTTTTATTCCACAAAATTAGTGATTTTCTGAAAATAAATCGAATTCAAAATTCAATGTTGAAGAAAGTAACAACAAATGGGAGCTGCACTCTCTTTTTAAATTTTTTCTACTCAATAACTTTTTTAACGGTATGCTAAATATTCATAACAACAAACTTTTCTTTTTCGAATTGGGGATATTTTTTTACAATATGAAAATCGTTCGGACTTAGTGAAAAAACAATTTTAATTTTGTGATCGTTCATTTTAGCAAAATTTAAACTACTGAAAACAATTTAATATCTTACTGTTCTCTAGTTACAAATTTTATTCGTACTGTGTTATCTCCCTTGTTCCTAATGCACGCCCGACATCTCTTTCTTACTTCAATCGTTATGATAGCTAGATATTTGTTGAAGAAGAAATATTTTTCTTTTTTGTTCGAACAAAATGTGATTTTATGAACGTTTATTTGAACAAAAGTTGAACTACTAACAATAATTCAATACATAACTGCAAAAATATTTTTTTCGAATAAAACGTGTATCAAGAGAGCAGGTAGGTATTAAATAATAATTATCAGTAGTTTAACTTTTGTTGAAATAAACGATCATAAAATCACATTTTGTTCGAACAAGAAAAAAAATATTTTTAACACGTTCGCGACGATGTGCGCCACCGGTGGCCCCTGATTTATCCTCACAGACGATGGGAACCATCGGTGGCCACTGATCAATATAAGTTTAGACTCACGAAATTTCACCTGTCAAAGATAGGCTTTTGATATTGAGGCAATGGCTATAGGAATAGTATATGTTGCTTTAGGTACCACCGATTGCGCACTCGTCCACATAGTTGTAAGAGGAAAAAAACATGCAGATACTTAAAAATATATGCTTATTTTCTCAAATCATTTCAAAACATGATAGTAGAAAAGTAAATGAACATGTATTTGTAAGTATACCTAACTACGAACTAAAAGAACATAAATCTAAATAACAACATACTAATAAAAAGAAAGTTTAGTCTCAAAACAAAAAATCATCAGTCTGAAGATAAAAAAAATTAACATGAATAAGTATACCTTACTATGTACTAAAAGAATACAAATATAACTAACAACACTGATAAAAAACGTTTATGCTCAAAAAAACCAATTCCAATCGATTTTACATGGTGGCCACCAGTGGTACCTGACGCCAACAACGAAAAAATATTCATTGGGGGCGTCAGGAACCACCGGTGGTGCACATCGAAAATGGAATCAAACTACAAAAAAAACTCATATTTACTGTTGAAAAACACTTTATTCATACAGAAAAAAACAAATTAACAAAAATGAGTTAAAAAAATTTTCGTCCTGAATTTATCGGTATACAACCAAACCATCGTCGCGAACGTGTTAATTCATTAAATGACTAGTTACCGTACCGGTTGAAGTAAGAAAAAGGTATCCGATGTACGTTAGGAACAAGGGAGAACAGTTCGAACAAATCTTGTAACTAGAGAACAGTTTTGTAACATCCATTACAAAATATTTATTAAACAAAATTGTGCTTGTGCAGGCATTAGTGAAAAACTTACGAGGGTTTAAAGCCCGGATTTTGGGTAATTTGAGAAAAATTTCAAAAAATTATATATCCTCAACCTGAGTCTTAGGACCTAGGTTCTAAAGTTGGGAAGGTAGCAAATAATCCCAACAATAACCTCAAAAACTTTGGTGGTTGATGTGCGGAATATATATATATATATATATATATATATATATATATATATATATATATATATATATATATATATATATATATATATATATATATATATATATATATATATATATATATATATATATATATATATATATGGAGGATTGAGATTATAGTGGACTGTATAAATTCTAAAGAGTTGTTAAAAAATGCCTTCCAATCCTACCTTATTGCCGGACTCAATCTTGGGTGTTGGATAAAGGTTCGTAACTCGGCAAAACTCGTTCCACTAACACTCTGGCCAGAGTTCCACGGTCCCCAATCGTATTTCCAGAAAATCTTGAAGTTCAAGCGGTGAAAAGGTGAAAAGGGTGAAAATGAGAAGTATATGGAAAGTTGATGTAACGCACTGGAGCACAAGTTAGTCACAATTGAAAATTGAATTATATTTGTTTCACATGTGTCTTCAGAACATATGTCTTCCGCGCACAGCGATGAACGAGAAATTTGATGGCATAAACGGAGGAAGACTGAATAAAATGATACTTAATGTGAGGTGAAAATGAATTTGAAAAGGAATAGAAATAAATTGTTTGAAAAGAAAAATGAAAATTTATAAAATATTATTAATGAAAAATAATTAAATAATTAAATAATATTGCGCGGTCGCAACATACCGCCCACCTTAAATACGCAGTGTTTAACTGTCATCAAGTGGAAGAGGACAAAGTTTAATCACAGGTCGTTTAAGTATACTGTTATCAGCAGTTTTAACTGAAGCAACCCTAGTACATCCGTCTGCACCAGGATGCAACTCAACTATACGTCCCATTTGCCACTTACACGGTGGAAGGTTGTCCGATTTTACAAGGACTAAAATATTGTCTTTCACAGGCGTACTGGATATATGCCATTAACTTCTTTGATGTAAATTGTGCAAATATTCTTTTGACCAACGATTCCAAAAATCGCGATGCATACGTTCAAGAAGTTGCCAACGTGTAAGCCTATTGATGGGAAGGCAGTGTTGTCTTGCTCTGGTAGAGCAGTGAGCGGTTCTAAGGTAAGGAAGTGGCCAGGAGTTAAAGCAGAAAAATCGTGGGGATCATTACTAACGGGCGTCAGCGGACGAGAATTCAGAATAGCTTCGACCTGAGTAAGGACAGTATTAAGCTCCTCGTACGTGAGGATTTGTTCTCCAACAACTCTGAGAAGATGTAATTTCGCACACTTGATTGCAGATTCCCAAAGACCCCCGAAATGAGGTGCAGAAGCAGGGTTGAAATGCCAAGTGATTGATTCTGATGAAGCAGCTTTGGCAAACAGTTCGTTTAAATGCCTATGAGCGGCGACAAAATTGGTACCACAGTCGCTATATAAGTTGGAACAGCGCCCACGACGAGCAATGAACCTCTTTAAAGCAGCACGACAGGCATTCATCGACAGGTCAGAAGCGAGTTCCAAATGTACAGCTTTGGTCGCGAAACAAACGAACAAGCAAAGATAAGCCTTAGAAGCACGAATTCCTCGATGTTTACTCATAGTGACTTTGAAGGGACCTGCGAAATCAACACCCGCGTGGGAAAATGGTTTGAGGCGAGAAACACGAGAAGGAGGGAGATCGCCCATTATAGCAGGACCGAAGGACTGCGGATTATGTTTGAAACATGTCATGCATTTGGAGAGTACTCGTTTGATGGAGCGACGAAATGAAAGGATCCAAAACCGTTGGGCTATTAGAAACTGGACTGTTTGTAGACCAGCGTGAAAATAAGTTTGATGAAAATGAGAACTTATTAAATCGGTGAATAGGCTACGACTGGGAAAAATTGCGGGAAATTTTTTTGAAAAACAGAGCGGTGCTTGCCGAAGTCGACCTCCAACTCTGAGAATACCTTCACTGTCAATGAATGGGAATAATTTGAGGAATGACTTTGGAAGTTTTCGGTTATTTTGAATATTGTGAATTTCATCTGTGAAATATGATGACTGAATATGTTTGACAGTAAGGAGAGAAGCGTTATGCAACTCGACTGAGGAGAGGCAACCGAATCTTTTTTGATGTGATGTTCGAGAATTATTGGAAAACCGAAGAATGTAAGCGAGAACTCGGGAAAATCTTGAAAATGAAGAATGTTTCTCTAGCAAAGCATCGATTAAATGATGAGAGGAAATGACATTGAGTGAAATCTGTCGTTCTTCCGCAATTACTCCAGAAGAAGCATTGAATTCTCGAATTTCTGGTTGAAAATATCAGTTTTGAAGAAATGTGGGACCCGCCCACCATAACGAACACTGAAGTAAATCTTTGGGAAGGGATCCACGAGAGCCAACATCAGCGGTATTCTCCGAGGATGAAACATGAAACCAGGAATCGGGAGATAATTTGGAATGAATATCTTCAGATGAAGATTGACAAAAGAATGAAGAAACCGACTGATCATGAGAAGAAGATTTCCCCTTGCCCATGAGAACATAACCCAATTTGGTATTTATCGCATCAGGTTCGCCAAAGGCTCCAGTGATATGACCATCTAAAATGATCTTCGAAAAAACATCAGCCCCAAGAAGTAAATCCACTTGGGCAGGTAGCGCAAACTGGGGATCAGCGAAATTTAAGATCGATGTATAAGAAAACGAAGACGAAATGGGTGAAGAAGGAAGATTATCACAAATTCTTTTGAGGACAATGGCTTCAATCTCGAATGATATGTTCGTATTGAAATGACGCGTTATGAGGATTGAAACATAACCAAGTCTCGAGGCTGTACTCATTGACTCTAATCCATTCAGATAGATAAATCTTTACTGTGGAAATCTAGTTTTTGGAGACAACGTGAACGACGTCATACTACTAGAATCTAAGATGCACCGATATCTTTGAAAACGATTAAAGCTATCTAAAAGGTTAACTGTCGCTGTACCTAGCAGAACTACTAGAAGCCGAGGACAAAAATCCTGCATTGAATGAAAAACTCTACTATTTTGTGTCGAAGTAGAAGCATTGGCATTATTAGAAGTATTATGAAGGTTGGAAATATTTGTCTGAGTTACATGCAGCAACGTATGATGAGGTTGATGACATGTAAAGCAGGTATTCCTTGACTTACAGTTAGCTGTCGCGTGTTTATTGAGGCAATTGACACACAATCTTTCGCGCTGAATCAGTTTCATTCGTTGATGAGGATTTATACTCAGAAATTTTGGACACTTGTACACCAAATGATTCGATTGACATAAGTGACATGTAAGAGTTGACGACTTAGAGGCTTGTGGAATGAATGCTGAAGCAGAGGTAGTATTATTGACATTGAAATTTCTGCGTATGAGTTTGGACGGCTTTCCTAAATTCACATTATCCAAAGCATGACACTGCTTAGAAAGAAAATCATAAAGTACTTCATATGTAGGTATGTTTGATGAATTATGAAAAAGTTCGAAACGTGAAGCAATTGAAATATGAATACGATTCATCAACATCTGCATTGTGACAAAGTTCCATAAATCGTTCAAGTTTAAGTTGAGCCGTGCCCTTTTATTTTCTTCAAATTTATCTAAAAGAGCTCTTAATTCTCTAGGATCATATGTTGACATTTTGTGACTATTTTCAATTTTTGACCAATATGCAACAGCTAAATGGCGCGTATTTTGATAACGCTCAACTAAGGTGTCATAAGCTATTTCATAATTCAACGATGTCATAGGCAATGTTTGAGTGAGTGAAAAAGCAGAACCTTTCAATGAAATAAAAAGATAATTGAATTTTTCGATTGTACTCAATCTTTTATTTTTATGAATAACAGCATTATACATGTCAATCCAAGTTGGAAATTCTGTTATGTCGCCTGAAAAAACTTTAAGTTCGATTTGTTTCGAATGAAGGTTGCAAACCTCATCGTCTTTTCTTTGATTCTTTTGTTGTTTACATTTAAGATCAAGAAAGATTCGTTTAATTCTCAAAAATTTATCATTGAACTCTTTTCTAATTGCATCCTGTTCTTCGAAATTAATGCGCTCCGTAACGTCGGCAACTCCTATGATGGAATTATGATAAGAACAGAAATCTTGTTTGATCTGATCAATTTCAGTCACTGATACTTCCAACAAAGAAACAAGATTTGGATCAGTTTCAGCACGAACCGCTATTTCAAAAACCTCATCCAATGAATTAAATTGAGTTTGTCGTAGATTTATAATTTTCCTCAATTTGTCCGCCATAATGAAAATGAAAACAGTATAATTAATTTGAACAATTGAACTTATTAATTTGTGTGTACGCTGTAACGACGCCGTCGGTCGTAACTTGAATTTATAATTATGTATGAATTATCTTGATGAGATAAGAAAATTATTTTGAAAAGTGAAAATCACCCAACATTAAGCATCCGTGCCCGAATTGGACCAAATAATGGAGGATTGAGATTATAGTGGACTGTATAAATTCTAAAGAGTTGTTAAAAAATGCCTTCCAATCCTACCTTATTGCCGGACTCAATCTTGGGTGTTGGATAAAGGTTCGTAACTCGGTGAAACTCGTTCCACTAACACTCTGGCCATAGTTCCACGGTCCCCAATCGTATTTCCAGAAAATCTTGAAGTTCAAGCGGTGAAAAGGTGAAAAGGGTGAAAATGAGAAGTATATGGAAAGTTGATGTAACGCACTGGAGCACAAGTTAGTCGGAATTGAAAATTGAATTATATTTGTTTCACATGTGTCTTCAGAACATATGTCTTCCGCGCACAGCGATGAAGGAGAAATTGGAAGGCATATACGCCGGAACCCTGAATAAAATGATACTTAATGTGAGGTGAAGATGAATTTGAAAAGGAATATAAATTAATTGTTTGAAAAGAAAAATGAAAATTTAGAAAATATTATTATTGAAAAATAATTAAAAAATCAAATAATATTGCGCGGTTGCAACAATATATATATATATATATATATATATATAATATATAAAAATATAAATATAAATATATATTAATATAAATATAAATATATATATATATATATATATATATATATATATATATATATACAGGGTGACTCAGAGCTACTCAATCGGTCCATAATTTTATTGTCATTGAAGATATCGATATGAAATTTTCAGGGCGAATATGATCTGACTAAGTCTATTTTTCAAAATTATTTTAAAGAAAATTGCACTTCCGGTTTTGCCGGAAGTGATATCAACTTTGATATTTCGAATGGAATACCCTGTATATCTTTTAATTTTCGAATTTCTTATGTAATTCATAATAAAATTGTCATACCACTCTCTATACCTAAAATTAACAGTTTCCGAGTTATTAATTTTTCTCGTAAAATTTTGACAGTTGCGTCTTCAACAAGAATAGGCTATTACTTCTTTGTTAGTAGGTCTATTGTTATGCGATATGGATTTTTGTAACCTTGAAACATTGTTTTATCCATTTTTTGTCAAAATTTTCCATATTTCTAACTAATTACTTGATAAAATTTACGGTGGAGTTGGCAAATTTTAAACGTTAATAACTTTCTTATTTCTAATGGAATGCAATGTATATTTTTGCATTATTAAATTTGCTATTAAATTACCTTTCGATTTGTATAACCATTCTCTATACCTACCTTAAGTTAATAAAAACAAAGATATTTCACAATTTTGTAATAATTTACATAACAATACACCTGAGAAATCGAATAGCGAGTTATTTTGACGTATCCATGGATACCAATCACAAAAATTGTTTAAAATTTAATTGTGTCACCTTTTCTGTTCATTAGGTTTGTAGCACCTAATGCTGATATCCGAAAAGATATTGAAAAAATAGTAATTTTAAGCCGTTAATATTCAATAATTATTGTTGTTTATAAACAACATATGTTTGTAGTAGACTGATGTCAATTTGCAATTTCGAGTTTGACATTATCATTCTGATCAAGAAGAGTACATTCACATAAACCAACAGTTACTGCAAATAAAATATTTCAACGTTATACCGAGAGAAATCAATGCGTATTAATAACAGATTCACAAAACGTAGTTGAATCAGAATACGAATATTTTTGATGATAAATTCTACTAGCTAGCAGAACAATTCGATCCGCATCTCCAATACAGTAAACCATATTACTCATTTCTTGTGCGTAAAATGCATTTTATTAACTGAACAAATACTAGAAAAGGTGACACAATTAGATTTTGAATAATTTTTGTTATTGGTATCCATGGATACGTCAAAATAACTCAACAGACGATTTCTCAGGTGTATTGATATATAAGTTATTACAAAATTGTGAAATATCTTTCTTATTGTTAACTTTAGGTATAGGGAATGGTTATACAGATCGTATGGTGATTTAATAGCAAATTTAAAAATGCGAAAATATACATAGCATTCCATTAGAAATAAGAAAGTTATTAACGTTTAAAATTTGCCAACTTCACCCTAGATTTTATCGAGTAATTAGTTAGAAATATAGAAAATTTTGACAAGGAATAAATAAAACAATGTTTCAAGGTTACAAAAATCCAAACCGCATACCAATAGAGCAATTAGCAAAGAAGTTATATATATTTATATATATATATACATATATATATATATATATATATATATATATATATATATATATATATATATATATATATATATATATATATATATATACCTATATATATATATATATATATGTTCAGAAAGATTTCCGCGGTCGGAAGTATTTGAAAAACTTGGTTCACGGAATGAACCGCGTGAAAGATTTGAAAAATCTCGACGTTTCGGCTCCTTTTGCGAAGCCATCTTCAGGAGAATTAGAAGGGGAATAATTCAGAATCGTGGCCTCAATCTGCCTACTCCACGATTCGAATTAGGTGGAATCGGAAACAATACGATTGCGTGGTCTCAATCTGCCTACTCCACCAACCGTACTGCTTCCTGTCAACTCTGAAGTCTCAACCTGCCTACTCTTCAGAGTCAACTGACGGGCCGATCGTCGCGTGGCCGTATTTATAGGGGAGGGGGGCGGGCACTCACGCTCAACAGTGCGGGATGCACTCTGATTGGGCGTTACATGGCGACCACTGAGAAGTGGTTTCCATGCTGATGGGAGTCTGTGACTGTCATCTCTGGTGTTCAAACAATTTGGACGTTTTTCTATTTCTACAGCTTCACGGAAAATTCGGGATTTGAAAGATCGGACGGAAGCAATAGTTCTTGTATTGGGGAAATCGATACTGTGGCCTGTTTGGGTGTGATGTTGGGAAAGGGCGTTGGAGATATCTGAGTGTCTTACTGAAAGTGAATGTACTTTGGCACGGACCTTAATTCATCGGTTTGTTTGTCCTATATAAAATTCTTCGCACAAGTCGGCCACCCCGTCCCAACCTCACTTTTTCTGAGAGGCAATCTCTCAAAGAACTTTACAATAACCAAAATCTAGTCGTCCTCCCAGCCGATAAAGGCGATGCCACTGTCATTCTTAACACTTCTTCTTACCTCGATAAAATGTCCAATCTTCTAGACACCCCCGCATATAAGCGTATCCCTCATGACCCGACAACATACCTGGAGAAAACCACAAAATCTCGTATCAACCAATCGAATCTCCCACCTGAAATAAAAAAGTCTCTAATCCCAAGGGAAAAATCTTCAAGAACCCCTTGAATTTATGGTCTACCCAAAGTTCGCAAGCCTAATATTCCACTTCGACCCATTGTCAGCGCTTACAATTGTCCTACACATCCTCTTGCGAAATATCTCGCCAAAACCCTTCAACCCCTTGCCGAACAAACCCAGTCATACGTCAAAAACACTTTTCACTTCATAGAACTCCTCAAAAGTATTGATATTACCCCAACAGATCTCCTTGTTAGTTTTGATATTGTCTCCTTATTTACAAATATCCCCATTAAAGAAACACTTTCCATCCTAGACAAGAAACATCAAATATCCCCAGACAACCTATCCCTGATCAAACACTGCATGGCTAATACTTACTTCATCTTTCAAGGCAATTTCTTCAGACAAATTAAGGGAGTCCCAATGGGATCCCCTCTCTCCCCCGTCATAGCCAACATTTTCATGGAACATTTCAAAACCCAAGCTCTCTCGTCATTCGACCTTAAACCATCATGCTGGCTACGTTATGTAGACGATGTCTTTGCGATCTGGCCCCATGGCGGAGACTCGTTGCTCCACTTCTTGAATCATTTGAATGGCATACATCCAAGTATACAATTCACAATGGAAGTGGAAAACGATGGGTCTCTGCCATTCCTCGATGTCATGGTCAAAAAACTTCCATCCCAAGGCTTCTCCTATTCAGTTTATCGTAAACCCACCCATACAAACCGTTATCTGAACGCCCAGTCTCACCACCATCCTTCTCAACTTAACTCTGTAATTAATACCCTAATCCACCGCTCCATTCGACTATCTGACGACGAACACCGTGAATCAGAACTCAATACTCTAAAACATATATTATTACAGAACGGTTACAACACATATCAAATCAACAAGAACATACGCAAACACACAAACATCACCCCACCTCTACCTCCTTCCAATCCCACTGAACAAGAATCTACACCTAAATTATTTCTTCCTTACATCAAAGGAGTAACAGATAAGATCGCAAGATCTCTCAAAAACACGAACATCAAAACAATATTCACCACTCAACAAAAACTCTCCCATCTGGTCAGATCCGTCAAAGATAAAATTCCTAACGAAAATCACGGTGTTTATGAGATTCCCTGTTTCAATTGTCCTCGTTCTTATATAGGACAAACCAACCGACGAATTCAAGTCCGTGCCAAAGAACATTCACTTTCAGTAAGACACTCAGATATCTCCAACGCCCTTTCCCAACATCACACCCAAACAGGCCACATTATCGATTTTCCCAATACAAGAACTATTGCTTCCGTCCGATCTTTCAAATCACGAATTTTCCGTGAAGCTGTGGAAATAGAAAAACGTCCAAATTGTTTGAACACCAGAGATGACAGTCACAGACTCCCATCAGCATGGAAACCACTTCTCAGTGGTCGCCATGTAACGCCCAATCAGAGTGCATCCCGCACTGTTGAGCGTGAGTGCCCGCCCCCCTCCCCTATAAATACGGCCATGCGACGATCGGCCCGTCAGTTGACTCTGAAGAGTAGGCAGGTTGAGACTTCAGAGTTGACAGGAAGCAGTACGGTTGGTGGAGTAGGCAGGTTGAGACCACGCAATCGCATTGTTTCCGATTCCACCTAATTCGAATCGTGGAGTAGGCAGATTGAGGCCACGATTCTGAATTATTTCCCTTCTAATTCTCCTGAAGATGGCTTCGCAAAAGGAGCCGAAACGTCGAGATTTTTCAAATCTTTCACGTATTTTTATATTCATTTATATTTCACATATTTATATAAATATATATATATATATATATATATATATATATATATATATATAATATATATATATATATATATATATATATATATATATATATATATATATATATATATATATATATATATATATATATATATATATATATATATATATATATATATATATATATATATATAATATATATATATATATATATATATATATATTATATATATATATATATATATATATATATATATATATATATATATATATATATTTAAATTATATATATATATATATATATATATATATATAAATATTTTATATATATATATATATATATATATATATATATATATATATATATATATATATATATATATATATATATATATATATATATATATATATATATATATATATATATATATATATTATATATATATATATATATATATATATTTTAATATATATATAAATATATATATATATTTATATATATATATATATATAAATATATATATATATATATATATATATATATATATACACACATATATATATATATATATATATATATATATATATATATATATATTATATATATATAGCTCTTAAAGTATGAATTTCACAGAAAAAAGTTTCAACTAAAATATATAGTAAATTTTATACTCTATAAATTTGATCGTTACCAATTTTCATATATCATCAACCGTTGACTATATAATATTTAGCAATAAACAAATTTGAAAAAGTTTAGAGCGCAATAAATGAAAATCTATGCATTGTACAGAAAAAAGTGTTTTATAATAGTGGTAGAGAATATTATTATCTACGAAAATGATTTATTTATCTATTTTTGTCGCACGATGCACGGTTCACGAGATATTTGATAAAACGTGTTTTCCAATATGGCGGCTAACGCGACCACCCCCGCATGACGCCAACGTGGGTTTATATTCAGAGGACACTCCTGAACATGTTTCAACAGTCAAATCAATTCTATAGAAGATTGCATTACGAACAGTGTTTGTTTTTGCTCTGGCGCTTGGCCTATATCCCCTTAATCCATTTTATTTTTTTTGAAATTCTATAGTCTGGGGATGTTATTGACTCCCAGATATCTAAACCTAAATCTCTAGTGCTTTCATAATAATATTTTCATTTGTTTTGTTTTGTTAGAATACCATTTCTGAAGTTTTCTGAAAATGTATGTTGAACTAAACTGTGAGGTAATAAGCGATGTATAATTGTAGATGTTGTATGCTCGAAATTATGTTTTTTGCACTTCCACGAATAAAG
Organism: Cynegetis impunctata; assembly: GCA_030704885.1. Lineage (NCBI taxonomy): Eukaryota > Metazoa > Arthropoda > Insecta > Coleoptera > Coccinellidae > Cynegetis > Cynegetis impunctata. The sequence goes on along the minus strand of JARQZK010003062.1, from coordinate 22,061 downwards.
TGCCAACTTTAGTTCCGTATAACAGGGACTTGTATCTTTGAGTCCCGAGGGATACGGAGCCTTCATATTGCTGTTAGTAAATTTTCTCGATTTTGTGGGTATTAATTCTTCAATTATCATGTCAGCTGCCTTATCTATATCGAAATTTATAGATTCATTCATTTCTTGATTCATTTTCTTGATATTCTGTTAGTTGAATTATGATTCGTTTAAATGTCAACGCTTATTGAAATGTTACTGAATTGAAAAATTTAGTTGACACTGTTGCTATAACGTTACCTACTGAGTAACCCAAGTACCACGTTTAGGTATATAACTCATCAAAATTATTAATTGTATCAATGTTGAAAGTTATAATACTGGAAAGTGCAAAAAATAGCGTATTTGCCTCAGGACTAAAGCGATATTTTACTCCTTACGTGACTATTGGCAATAAACATCACGTGCGGGATTAGAACAGTCACTTTAGTCCCTTGTTGAATAATATACTATTAATGAAAATTTATGAAACTCTACGCTTGTGAAAGTACTTAAGTTATATGTGAAAACCTGTCTTGGTAAACCTAATCTTGCAAAAAAAATATCTCAAAACATCAATTGTAATTTTAGAAAAAGTTCCGTCTGAAATAGGCTAAGATTTCAATAAAGATTTTTCAGGAATCTTTTAATTTATTAAACAAGTTTCACATCATGTATACAAATTCTCAATCACTCAATCTTGGTCACCAAAAATATCGCCTAGCCATTTTTTCACTATGCCCATGTTTGATTTATGTAGGTCAGTTAAAATATCATTTCTTATTGTACATGAAATAAGTAATCGATTATTGCATAGTAAGCGATAATTATATATATATATATATATATATATATATATATATATATATATATATATATATATATATATATATATATATATATATATATATATATATATATATATATATATATATATATATATATATATATATTTTATATATATATATATATATAATTATATATATATATATATATATATATATATATATATATATATATATATATATATATATATATATATATATATATATATATATATATTTATAAAGTTCGTCTTAAATTTGCCCATATGGATTCAAAATATCGGGAATTTTATGAGGCCATCTTGTTCACATAAATTTTTTTATGTGGTTGCTACACCATCCTTCAGGGTGGCTTCTTCGACAATTTCAAAATTTAATGGAAGTTATCACTTATTTGAAAAATGATTTATCAAGCTTAATTCCACATAATACCTATCTTTTCTTCAATATTCTAACGGTTAACGACGTAATTATCTTTTGATTCCACAAACTGTATATCATACCTGTAACTTGAAAGTATAGCTGCCCATTTTCGCAAACAATTAGCTGAAAATTATGGAATATGTTCTTCCGGATGAAAAATTGTTGTGAGAGCATTGCTTTCTCTTAATAATGCAAATTTCAGTCCATAAAGGTTAGCTAAATTGGTTAAACTTGAATAAATAAAAAATTGTAGCTAAACCTTCCTTTTCAATCTGACCCATTCCCGTTTCTGAGTCCAATAAGTTTTGAGAGACAAAAGTGATGTGCGATATCACTCCTCCTACACCATAATAGTCCGAAGCAACTGTGAACAATTTCACCGGTAGCGCTGATTCATGGTGAACTGAAATCGGAGCTGATAAAAGTCTGTTTATTTTATTGAAAGCTGACTGACACTTAAGCGTCCCATTCCAAATCGTTTCCGGTTTCAGTAGTTCATACAACGGAAACAAAATAGATATTTTAGGAACCAGTTGTCCATAGTAATTCATTTATCCTAAAAATGCCATTACTTGTGCCGTATTATGTGGAATGGCAGCTTTCGTGATAGATTTAATTTTCAGAAGGGTGCAATCCAGATTTATTAATTACAAAACCTGAATACGTAATTTTATCATAAAAACAACTGTACTTTTCTACAGAAATTTACAAACCTGCATTCAGTGAAATCATCAACATTTTTCAGAATGAATAACGCGTTACTTTTTATACTAACCTGCTATTAGTACGTCATCCATAAATACTACAGCTTTCTCAAAACCTTCTAAAGGAGAGTCCATTACTTTCGTAAATTTTGTGGAAATACTAGCTATTCCAAATGGCGACCGAGTATATTGAAATTAACCTTTATGCGTAGAGATTGTTGTTAGCTTTTAAGTATCTCGAGGTATCGAGAGGTATTTTCTGATATGCACTAATGAAATCAACCTTACTAAACTGCACTCCACTTCGTAATTTAACGAAAAGTTCATTAATGCGAAGTAATGGATATTGATCAATTTCGTAACTTCCGCTCTCTGGGTCATTCGGTGAACACAAATTATGCACTAACTTATAAGCACTAACTTACCGCATTAAGTAATATTGCTCGTTTAGGCGTGTCTGTAGTTATTTCATTAGCGGTGAATTAGATTTCAATTCGTCTTTTATAAATTGTCCAATCAAAATTTCGAGAAGGCCCAATCACCTTTATTGCCGCCATTTTCAATAATACTACACAAATAGAACCAATTAAAAGAGACCGGCGTCTACATGGCCGTCCGGTTATGCAGTCAAAGACTGCATAACCTGACTTGGCCATGTTGAAGCCGGTCTCTTTTAATTTTAGTTGATTATTATTTTCCAGAGATTCAATAACTCACGTTTTGTATTGTTATCATTGCTGTTCAAATAGTTTTTGAATGTTCCCTCTGTGTCGTTCGTTTTTCGCCACTCTATTTTCACAACATCCTGATGAAGGTCTCAAACTATGGACCGAAATATAAATGTTCATGACCAATGGTTGTTCGATTTAAATCTGTGCCTCTCTTATGCCGAGTGCCCAATATAACCTTTTTATAATTATATATATATATATATATATATATATATATATATATATATATATATATATATATATATATATATATATATATATATATATATATATATATATATATATATATATATATATATATATATATATATATATATATATATATATATATATATATATATATATATATATATATATATATATATATATATATATATATATATATATATATATATATATATATATATATATATATATATATATATTATACATACATACATATACATATATATATATATATATATATATATATATATATATATATATATATATATACATACATATATATATATATATATATAAATATATATATATATAAATATATATATATATATATATATATATACAGGCTGTCTTAAATAGCGTGTGCCACTATTGCTATCTCCGAAACCATAAGAGTTACAAAGTCGGTTAAATTAGAGAAAAGTTGCGTTTCCTGATGAGCAATCTTTCTACGTTCGCAGTGTTGCCAAATTGTTTTTATTTTAAAAACTATTCGGGAAAACATGGAAAATGCTAAAAATTATTTCTCTCAATAGCTCGAAAACTGCTGACCAGAGAAAAAAACCCTGCTTTTTGTTTTTTACACAACAGTGTTGCTGTTTTTTCAAATTGACTTTTAACATTTGAGATATCACTACCTACTTACTTTTTTTAAATACGGACCTGAATTTATTATTTTATATTCTGAGAAGAAATTCCATTTCCTTCAACTCTGTATTACACGAATATGGTTTCTACGTTTCTATTCAGAAAATCCATTCTCCGGAAATTGAAGAAAAAATTACTTGGTACGGCCCTGTATTTATGGCATACTTTTCATGCATTGAAATATTTGATCCCTTGAAAAAGTTTTAAAGAAATGGAGAAAATTAACTAAAGGAAAATACATAAATTCATTACTACTTCATATTATTTATACCATAACTTTAACACTGGGTTTCTCTGGAGAAATACTCTCGTTGTTAATATTTCTGTATTGTAAGACTTCCAAAAAAGTATTGCTCAGTAAGTAGTAACACAAATATATGGTAAGTCCATCTGAGTTCTCCCTTAAATAAGTTAAAACATCAAAGCTTACCACCTACTGTAATATAATATGTATTACTGAGACGTCTTTCCTAAAGTTGGCTTTGAAAACAATTGAAAAATCAACAGATACTTGTGTGTCAAACTTATTTTATGTCATTTTATTACAAACTGTGTTGTCTTACAATTTCTGCTTATTTAAAATGGAGTTTTCAAATTATGAAAAAAAAGATATGATATTTGTTTATGCGAGGTCATTTCGTAATGCTACTAACGCTGTTCAGATGTATCAAAATTTTTACCCGGAAAGAAGAATACCCAACCCGAAAATATTTGCAAGATTAGAAAGGAGAGTGCGGGAGCACGGGTCTTTTAATAAGCCTCAAAAACGAAATTGTACTGTTACATTGAAAGGGTAAGAGAATGAGACCAACGTATTAGGTATTCATTTGTTCTTTAATTATAACTTATATTTTTAATAAGTACTCAACAATATTTTGTTAGGATATGTACATTACAAAAATGTTAGTAGCGGTGAAGTTTCCCTAAGGTAAATAGAAAGAGAAACTGGAGTATCAAAAGATTCGGCAAAAAAATACTACATCGCAATAGATTTAGACACTACCGCTGTAGAAAAATGCAGCATTTGAGGGCAACTGACTATGCAAAGAGGATGATATTTTGCCGTTGGCTTTTAAGGCGTCGAAGGCAAGACCCCAACATTTGCAAAAAAATTTTATGGTCGGACGACAGTCGATTTTGCAATAATGGATGGTCGCAATATACATTACCGATGGACTGAAAGTAATGAACACTTTCATCGAGAAACCGCTTTCCAGGAAAGGTTCGGTATAAATGTGTGGCTCGGGATATTAGACCGAAAAGTGGTGGGCCCGTACTTCTTTCAAAAAAAATTTGACTGGGTTAACCTACCTTCACTTTTTATTTATTTCACTTCAAGATCTTTTAGATGACCTTCCGTTAGATGTTCTTCGACATTTTAAGTACTTCCAACATGATGGTGCTCCAGCACATCGCGACCGTCGATGTGTAAGGTTATTAAACAACTTTAAACCTAATAGATAGATTGGCAATAACGGACCTATAAAATGGCCTGCGAGATCACCTGATATTACTCTAATGAATTCTTCCATTTGGGGCTTTATTAAAGATAGGGTGTATCGAACTACACCTCAGAATTTAGATCACCTAAATATGAAAATTCGACAAGCATGTAACGAAATTACTCCTAGAATGTTGAAAAGAATTCAAAGAAATGTTATTGTACGTTCCCAAAAATGTTTACGACATAATGGTGGTCATTTCCAACACTTATTATAATTGCATTTTCCTGAATAGTTCCCGTTTTTGTTTTTGTTCGTTTCAAACTTTGCACAAAAACGAATTAAGCGTTACTGTGTTATTTTATTCGAAAATAATGAGTTTCTATTGAATTAAACTATTAAAATTGTTGTTACTTTTGCTTATTGATAAAATTTATTCCAAAAAACAGGACCGTACTAAGTAGTTTTTCTTCAATTTCTTGAGGATGGATTTTCTGGGTAGAAACGTGGGAAACCATACTCGTGTAATGCATAGTTATGTAGGAAATTGAATTTTCTCTCAAAAAATGAAATAATAAATCCAGGTCCTCATTCAAAAAAAGTGAGTTGGTAAAGATATCTCAATTGTTTGACGTCAATTTAGAAAATTGGCAACACCGTTGTGTAGAGAACAAAAAACAAAGTTTTTTTCTTATGTATAATTTTTTGCTAAGGTCAATAGTCATCTAGCTATGAAGAGAAATAATTTTTGGCGTTTTTCATATTTTCCTGAATATTATTATATTATTAGGAAGCGCAACTTTTCTCTAATTTAACCGACTCTGTAACTCTTATGGTTTCGGAGATAGCAATAGTGGCACACGCTATTTAAGGTAAAGATATATATATATATATATATATATATATATATATATATATATATATATATATATATATATATATATATATATACATATATAGTTATATATAATATATATATATATATATATTATATATATATATATATATAGTATATATATATATATATATATATATATACATATATATATATATATAAATACCGGGTGTCCACGGAAGGTGGCTCGTCCCTAAAACTTTTTTGTTTTCGGAGATAATAGAATGAAATTTAGAGGATCTGTTTATTGCATCAAACTACATTTTTTGACAAGTAACTCAACTTCATGCAACTTTCGGTTTTACCGGAAGTGACATCAACTTCCGATTTTTAAATGGAACACCTAGTATATTTTCAGTTTTTTCGTCTATATATGACATTTTAAATACAACTATGTTTCATTTGTTACTTTTTGAAACCATTTTTCTATTTTATTTTCGAAAAAAATTTTTGTTCTAGAGGGCTATGGATGCGTTCAAATAACTAATTTCGGTTCTAAAATGTATGTTAAAATACAACTTTACTGTTTTCGATCAAAATGTTTCAGCTATGTGATGTTTGATTTAAAAACTTTTATTTCTATTTTTTTCCAAATGGCAACATGGTGGCTCGTCGGGTTAAAAAAAAATTATTACGATTAATTTGATACCACACTCTAGGGATTGGGATGAAAGAAAACTTTCGATAAAAACCTGAAATCCCATAACATTAGAACTTTGTTTAAATGAAGAATCTTATTGAGAATAAATTAACATTCGAAATCATCGAGTAGCCTGTGACAAATACAATTGAAACAAAAAAGTCCGAAGCCACGACCACAAATCTACGTCCCAAGATAGTGAACGGGGCCATTTTAGGATCGAAATAATTTATTTGAACGCTTCTATAGCCCTCTAGAGTCTAGAATAAAAATTCATTTCGAAAAAAAAATGACAAACCGTTATAAAATGTAACAAATGATACATAATTATATTTCAAATGTCATATGGAGACGAAAAAACTGAAAATATACCAGGTGTCCCCTTTAAAAAACGGAAGTTTATGTCACTTCCGGTGAAACCGGAAGCTGCATGAAGTTGAGTTAATTTTGAAAAAATGCAGTCTCATGCATTGAACAGATCCTCTAAATTTCATTTTATTATCTCCGAAAAGAAAAAAGTTATATGGGCGAAGCACCATCCGTGAACACCTGGTATATATATATATATATATATATATATATATATATATATATATATATATATATTTATATATTTATATATATATATATATATATAATATATATATATATATATATATATATATATATATATATATATATATATATATATATATATATATATATATATATATATATATATATATATATATATATATATATATATATATATATATATATATATATATATATATATATATATATATATATATATATATATATATATATATATATATATATATATATATATATATATATATATATATATATATATATAAATATTATATATATGTGTATGTATATGTATGTATATATATATATATATATATATATATATATATATATATTATATATATATATATATATATATATATATATATATATATATATATATATATATATATATATATATATATATATATATATATATATATATATATATATATATATATAAATATATATATACTACATCGATCGATATCTCAGTAACTTAATGTAGGAAAAATTTGAAATTTTGGAAACATATACTTAAATCTAATTGTTTTCGACATATTTAAGTGTTCTTGTCAAAATTGACGATTGCAAGTCTTAATATAATTTGATAATCACGATCATATTTGACATTGCAAATCATCGTAATGGCATCCTGGTTAAATTATACAAACGAAGATTATTTATTATTGATGGACAATGTAATAAAGTTATTTCAAGAACATGTGACACATTATGACACAATATCCTCGAAACAGAAACAATCAACAAATATTTCAAGACGAATTATAAAAAACTTGAAGAACTTTGGACCCCCAAAGGAAAAATGTACAGAAATAAACCAGTTATTAACAATGAAAATATTGATATCGTGAACTGGAAATAGAAATGCTAAAGAAATTATCCAAATGAATGTTCGAATTTGTGTCTTTGAACTTCTAGACATTTTGCGCATCTAAGCCGTAATTGTTCATGGGTGGCTCTTCTTATAGACTGGTGGTCAAGGTCTTCAAATACTGTACTTGCTCGCCCCATGCAGTATTCCATGGTGGTCACTGCGGTGTTATACACGTTATTTTTTACTTTTCTCCATAAATTAAAACGAGTACTGATAGGTCTGGGGAGCGAGGTGGCCAGAAATTTGGTCCCTTGTTGGCTATCCATTGTTCATATATAAGATTTCCAGATAGTTATTTACTAAATGGGCCTTATGAGGAGGTGCCCCCCATAATTTTGATAGAAAATTTTTCAAAGATAGGCAAGGGAAAAGTTGTCTAAATAGTATATATATATATATATATATATATATATATATATATATATATATATATTTATATATATATATAAATAAATATATATTTATATATATATATATATATATATATATATATATATATTTATATATATATATATATATATATATATATATATATATATATATATATATATATATATATATATGTATATATATATTATATATATATATATATATATATATATATATATATATATATATATATATATATATATATATCTTTATCCCATGTATTACCTTTCGGTGTATGGGTTCTCAAAATTCACAAAGTTACATCAAATACAATAATTCAATACTCGTAGATTTTCAATGCTGTACTCAGTAAATTAATTCCTCTGTAATTACCGCACTCTTTTCTGTCTCTACTCTTATATACTGGTACTACCATTGCCATCTTCCAATCTTTCGGTATTTTCTTCTTACTCCAAGCTGTCTGGCATATACATTATACCATTTTCTCCCATGTTTTTCATCGTTTCTGGTGTGATGTGATCGTAACAAGCTGCTTTCCCATTTTTTATCCGTTTTATGGCCTCCTTTACTTCCTCTATGCTCATCATTTCGTCTTGTCCTGTTTGTTTTTCTTCATCCTTTCCTTTACCTATCTCACCTTCGATTCCCCTTTCTTTCAGCAGTTCATCAAAATATTCCTTTCATCTTTTCATTATTTCTTTCTCTCTTACCAGCAATTTACCCATTCTGCATTTAACCGATGCACTATCCTCTTGTTTTCTTTCTCTCATATTTTTCAGCACCCTGTAAAATAAACGCTTCGAAAAAGGTTCGAAAATCCCACGAATTCAGAGAAAAGTTCACTTATTTTATATGGAGTAACAACTTCTTCTTTTTGTCTTTCCCAAATGTCCTTCCATAGGAGTCCTTTTCATTATCCACTTTCGGTGCACTTTGCACATAAAGCACTTAGTTTGTCTTATTAGTTTATATTTTATTCAATCACTGTTTAGTTTTTATTAACACGTTGATGAATATACATTCTGTCCGCTTTATTTCTTGGCACTGCTGTATTTTGGTTTTCCGATCCGGTTGGTTACAGTATTATTTTTTTTTCCGGTCGCTATTCTTTTCTACCATTTTGGATAGCATTGTTTTTTTCTTTTCTTCCTCTTCACTGTAGTCCTAGTTATTAAAAGATCCTTTTTTTTCTCAGAAAACGAAGCCGATATTACAACACTTTCTGCACATGTTAACTTTTGTTTATTCAGTTGCCTTTTATAACGGCACTGGCAGGATCGCCATGTGAGGATGGTCGTAGGCCCTCTTAATAAAATATAATTTGTACTCCTTAAACTTCTTCATTCGGAGGTTCATACTCCCCACTCCGTAAAGACTCTCGTAGGACTCTTGATAATATCCAAGACGCTGTTCAACGTAAGTTCGTCTCAGCCGAGTCAGCACTTTAGTGTATAATATATAACGAATATATGAAACAGTAACAATTCGAGTTTAATGGGCTAGAAGTAATGCGCTGACCTGTGAATTCCGGCAATAACTGTCGATATGATGTAGCACCCTTACTAAGCTTACAATAATAGAAGCCACCTTCTGGTGTCAGGAGATACGAGTTCTCTTTGCCGAACCGTTTCACTTATCTGAAAGACGAGGTTTGTTTTTTTTCCGATGGGTCGCGCTGTGTCACATTTATATGCCATTGTGTTACGGAAAGGAAACTATGTATTAAGTACGTCTTGAAATATTTTCGCTGGTTATCACATTCGGTAGATGGATAGATAATACTGATGAGCCCTAAATAGGGCAGAACAGCTGTCTATTATTTTCCATCGAGTGTGACAAACATCTTAAGATTTCTAACATTTACCTTCTAAGGTAGGTAGGAATATTTCGATGCATCGGGAACTCGTATAGGGTGCTTATTTGATTTGTTTCGAATAAATGTCCTAGATTTCACTTAAATATATAGTCACGGGCGTGCCTCGTTTAGCACGAAGAAATGTGTGTATATTTATTAATACATACATTATGAATTTTCACATATATTCACCTAGGTGCCTATATAGAGGAATAAAATTCGCAGCTACTAGCGGTGTGTGAAAGTTGCAACTACATCGATCTGATGAAGCAACCTTACAAAGCTTGAAAATATGGTAGCCACCTTCTAATGTCAGCACATACGAGTTCTCTTCACCAAACCGTTTCACCTATCTGAAAGACGTGGTTCGTTTGTTTCCGACTGGTGGCGCTGTGTCATATTTATATGCCATTGTGTTGCAAAGAGAAAAACATAAAAACGTTTGAAATGTTTTGAGTTGGTTACCACAATCGGTAGATGGATGAATAATACTGATGAGTCCCAAACAGGGCCAAACAGCTAGCTATTATTTCCATCGAGTGTGATAATCATCTAAATATTTCGATGCTTCGTGAAATCGTATAACCAGATTCGCACTGGGGTTTATTTGAATTATTTCGAATGAATATCCTATTTTTCACTTCTATATATATATATATATATATATATATATATATATATATATATATATATATATATATATATATATATATATATATATATATATATATATATATATATATATATATATATATATATATATATATATATATATATATATATATATATATATATATATATATATATATATATATATATATATATATATATATATATATATATATATATATATATATTTATATATATATCAATATATATATATATATATATATATATATATATATAGTAAAACGTGAATATTGGGGAATGCAGCTGGTACAATGAAAAACTCTTTAAAGTTGATCCAAGCTTTCGGAAATTTTATTGATTATTTCCATCTTCAGGGATTCTAAAAAAGTTTAAAAACAGTAGTAACAGTTGCAACTTATTGTAGTTTTGAGCTCTTACATCTTTGGTGGGGATGAGTACAAGGATGTTAAACATTTTTAAAAAACTATTACTACCATCACACATATATAGTGACCTCAACAAAACATAAATTGCCGCAAAATGGGAAAAATCTTACACACTCAGTAGTGAAATTATAGTTGTAACACATCCAAATTAACTTAAAAACTCCTAAAAATCATTAACATCATGTCAACTAAGTAAGAGTGAACCAGGAAAAACGGTTGAAGTATTTTGCAGGTTAGGAATAAATTCAAACATCAAACTTCATTTATCTCTGTCAACAATGCTCGATTAACACGTTTCATGTTCTAAGTAGGTTGGTAGGTGTACTGTGTTGCACGAAAAAACAGAACGACGAAAACAACTCCACAACCATCGTTGTCCAGCATCCATCATTCATCATCGACAGGAGTGGTAGCCTTACATCCATTGTTAACAAAAATGCATATATTCCACTCTGATGGTCTATGTCAGCTCTCCTATTCATGCACATTTTTTCTTGAGCTATGAATGCCATTTCAAAAAAGGTTCGCTTTTTTGTATTGGATTCTGTTGCTAGAATTTTTGCTGATTGGTAATCCATTTGGTGATCCAGCCGGTTAACATGCTCCGCCAACGCACAACGCTCCGGATGTAGCCTGCAATCACTCCTGTGAGATGCAATCCTGTTCGACAAGGACCTCTTCGACTGTCCGATATCTTGCATACCGCAATCTCTACAGGGTATGCTATATACAACATTAGAACGTGTTGTTAACGACACTTTATCTTTTACCCTCGAAAATAATGTTCTAAGTGGTAACACTGTTTTATTTGCGATCTTGAGGTTCGGCAAACTTCCAAATATTTTCGATAACCTGGGGGTGATATCTTTAATGTATGGTAGCGAGGCATATATACAAGTCACTGATGCAGGATCCGTGGTAATGCAATTAACTAAAGGGGTGCCGTCTAATACCCTGCTAGTGGCAGTTCCAAACAATATCCTATTGATAAGACCCACCGGATAAGAGTTTTCCACAAAATGTTTCTTCAAAATGTTCAGATTCTTCCTATGGAAGGATGTATCCGAGATTTCAATAATTCTATTTTTCATTTGTTTCATCAAATTTACCTTCATCGATTGTTTGTGGTATGAAAAATAATTTAAGTATCTACCTGAGGTACAGGGTTTTCTGTACCAGTCAATAAGAACCTTGTTATCCTCCTGTCTAAGAAAGGCACGAAGTGATCCTTGTCTTCGGTTTCAATCGTGAATTGGATATATGGATCATATATCCATATATGGATCATATATCAATATATATCCATATATTCCATAGGAATAATCTGAACACTTTGAAGAAACTTTTTGTGAAAAACTCTTATCCGGTGGGTCTTATCAATAGGATATTGTTTGGTACAGCCACTAGCAGGGTATTAGACGGCACCCCTTTGGTCAATTGCATTACCACTGATTCTGCATCAGTGACTTGTATATATGCCTCGCTACCATACCTTAAAGATATCACCCCCAGGTTATCGAAAATATTTGGATGTTTGCCGAACCTCAAGATCGCAAATAAAACAGTGTTACCACTTAGAACATTATTTTCGAGGGTAAAAGATAAAGTGTCGTTAACAACACGTTCTAATGTTGTATATAGCATACCGTGTAGAGATTGCAGTATGCAATATATCGGACAGTCGAAGAGGTCCTTGTCGAACAGGATTGCATCTCACAGGAGTGATTTCAGGCTACATCCGGAGCGTTGTGCGTTGGCGGAGCATGTTAACCGGCTGGATCACCAAACGGATTACCAATCAGCACAAATTCTAGCAATAGAATCCAATACAAAAAAGCGAACCTTTCTTGAAATGGCATTCATAGCTTAAGAAAAAATGTGCATGAATAGGAGAGCTGACATAGACCATCTGAGTGGAAGATATGCATTTTTGTTAACAATGGATGTAAGGCTACCACTCCGGTCGATAATGAATGATGGATGCTGGATAACGATGGTTGTGGAGTTGTTTTCGTCCTTCTGTTTTTTCGTGCAACAGAGTACACCTACCGACCTACTTAGAACATGGAACGTGTCAATCGAGCATTGTTGACAGAGATAAATGAAGTTTGATGTTTGAATTTATTCCTAACCTGCAAAATACTTTAACCGTTTTTCCTGATTCACTCTTACTTAGTTGACATGATGTAAATGATTTTTAGGAGTTTTTAAGTCAATCTGGATGTGTTACAACTATAATTTCACTACTGAGTGTATAAGATTTTTTCCATTTTGCGTCAATTTATGTTTTGTTGAGGTCACTATATATGTGTGATGGTAGTAATGGTTTTTTTAAAATGTTTAACATCCTTGTACTCATCCTCACCAAAGATGTAAGAGCTCAAAACTACAATAAGTTGCAACTGTTACTACTGTTTTTAAACTTTTTTAGAATCCCTGAAGATGGAAATAATCAATAAAATTTCCGAAAGCTTGGATCAACTTTAAAGAGTTTTTCATTGTACCAGCTGCATTCCCCAATATTTACGTTTTACTTCATACTGGTCAGCAACGAATTCCTATCCTCTATATATATATATATATATATATATATATATATATATATATATATATATATATATATATATATATATATATATATATATATATATATATATATATATATATATATATATATACTAGCTAATCCGATATACGTTGTGTTGCCATGTATATTGAAAGTATCCTTTATTTAGGTTAATGAATTAATCTTTTTTAAAGTAACGAATTTAATAATATCTCAAATTACAATTCCTGATAGCTATCTAAACATCAAAAATAATGATTCATATTTTTGATATTAATTATGGCAGTTGAGAAAAAAGAAAAAATAAAGATTAATCTCTCAGCGCAATATAGTGTACAATATACTTGATTATCCGTCCGTCTTTAGCCAACACAAACAAACTGGATGGTTTTCCCACGTGATAACATGTCACATATAGTTGTCCGTCGGAAGATCATGGTGTTTCCAAATCTAAGCCACATACAGACAATGTCTGGCCTTGTGACTTATTGATCGTCATAGCGAATGCCAATCTAATTGGGAATTGAGTGCGTTTGAATTCAATTGGCACATCTGTAGAAATCATAGGGATTCGTGGCAGCAACTCATTTTCGCCTCGAAACTTGTCATTCAAAATGTTGCCTTCAAAAACGTTTTTCATTAATTTTTTAAAGATTAATCGTGTGCCATTACACAACCGTGGTGAGCTCAAGTTACGAAGAAGAATGATCGGAGTGCCAACCTTCAATTGTAAATGGTGTGGTGGCATACCTAGCAAATCCAATGAATTTAAAAACACAATTGGATAATTCGAAGCTTAAATTATGTTGTTGAAATGAAATATACAAATCCCTCTATCAATGTATTGGTGAAAAACATTGACGTAATATTGTATTCATTTGCTTGTTATATGACTTACCTCTCACAATAATTGAACACGTATATTTATTAATCACTTACACTTTTTCATTTTGATTTAAAACTATTTAAAAAAATGTGAAGTAAAATATATACAGGTACGGTAATGGCCGTTGTTGGCGGGAGCGTACAACACGTGTTTATTCACATGAAATCACTTAATTAACTGAGAGTTAAAACTGTCTTTATGAAAGTGTTACCATGACAACGGTAGACACCTGGCGGGAATAACTGATAGTTGATCAGTTATCGACCAGCGAGAGCGGAAGATCATAATTAAAGGAAATTAAAATTATAAACAGTGAATAAGAATTTATCGTACTACAATTATTACATTCTATTGCCAACTTGCAACACAATTGCGGAGTCATAATAAAATGAAAAAAAAAATCTTGAGTGTTACCAAGGGTTGAAATGAAAATTTTGAGTTGTATGTATTTTTTAATGTTGTATAATAAATAAATTGAACAGAAAATGGCGTCTGAAAAATGAAAAAAAAATTAAGGGGATCACCCTCAACATTTAGGAGTATGAAAAATAGATTTTGTCTGATTCTCAGACCTAACCGATATGCACACGAAATTTCATTAGAATCGGTATAGCCATTTCGGAGGAGTTTAACAAATAAAAAATAGGAGTTGATCGTAGAGAGATGAAAATTTAGAATTGTATGTATTTTTAAATGCTGTATCATGAAAAAGTAGAACAGAAAACTTTTTCCTGAAAAATAAAAAATAAAAAATTGAGGAAGTTGAAAATGTTGGCCGATTTTCAGACCTACCCGATATGCGCACAAAATTTCATGATAATCGGTCGAGCCATTTCGGAAGAGTTTAACTTCTAACACACGTCAGTATTTTATATATTAGATATATATATATATATATATATATATATATATATATATATATATATATATATATATATATATATATATATATTTATATATATATATATATATATATATATATATATATATATATATATATATATATATATATATATATATATATATTATATGTAAAATTACTAAATCACATAGCACTTTCAATTACAATAGTGCATTTCAAAGAACACACTTAAATCAAAAGCAGAACATACCTTCAGAGGTTAAACGAGACTGTTTATATGGGATGGATTTGAAGATTGAGAAATCTTCATAACATGAAATAGCGCAAGAAAATGTGTCGCAAGCATATGAATATATATATATATATATATATATATATATATATATATATATATATATATATATATATATATTTTATATACATATTTTTTTATATATATATATATATATATATATATATATATATATATATATATATATATATATATATATATATATATATATTTATTCGAATTGTTTATCTTCCGTATCAGAGGATTTTGTTTGTTATACTATTTTCATCTTCAAATTTTCAATCCAATGCTTGGCTACGCCGTTCTGATGAGGACCAAAGAGTCCGAAACACGTGTCAACGGCTGCTTCCATATAAGCGTACTATACCGATAATTCTACTCCACTTCTTTAATGTTTTCCCATGACTAATTTCTTTGTTGTTAGATAAATAGTACCCTATTATTATTATTTTCAAACATTACGTAGGTAAAGGTTTCTTTGGTTTCCCTTACCATCTAATAATAACAATTTTGAATATTAATATTAGACTGAATAGCATATACAAAGCAGCCCTGTTTATTCAATTTTTTCAAATCAATAAATGTCAAAGAAATTTCAATTACGAATATCGTAGTGAAACGTCAAGTTTTTAATAAAATCGAGATTTTTAAGATTCAACCAGCCTGTTATTGCTAATAATTATCAAAAGATTATATATATATATATATATATATATATATATATATATATATATATATATATATATATATATATATATATATATATATATATATATATATATATATATATATATATATATATATATATATATATATATATATATATATATATATATATATATATATATATATATATATATATATATATATATATATATATTCTTGCGCTAATTAATGTTCTGAAGATTTCTCAATCTTCAGATCCAGTCTCGTTCAACCTCTGATGGTATGTTCTGCTTTTGATTTATGTGTGTTCTTTGAAATGCACTATTGTATTGTCGTTTTTGAAATAACAAACTTACACATTGCATAATACGTGCTTCAAGTTCCTTTATGGTGAGTTTTCCTTTTTTATTTTGACTTTCCAATATTAACTCATTGTCTTATTCCTTACTTAGA
>JARQZK010003061.1:25000-123291 GCA_030704885.1 Cynegetis impunctata | reverse complement strand
CTAAAAGAACATCTGTAAATCCTACCGATGAATCAACGATACAATTTTCCAATTGTTTTTGGGAGTTGTCACTATTGATTATTAGTTTAGGATCCACAAATACATCTTTAGAAGTACTTGCGCAAACAAAATTATTATTTTCTATCGAGGGCTGTTCATTGAAAAGAGAAATATCTAAATCATTCAGATACCATTCAGATACCATTAAATTCTCATGGGTTGATGTCATATAACACTCTAAGAGATCATCTGTGAAACCTACCGATGAAGCAGTAGTGAAAATTGGGTAATTTTTACTATTGATTATTGGCTGAGGATCAGTTGATGAATCTTTAGAAGTACTTGCACAATCAACGTTTTTGAAAAAAGGGATTTGAAAATTCAGATACGATAATATCATCAGAATGAAGCAGGTGATCAGGTGATGGGTGTACAGAGAGCTTACTATCAATTTTCTCGGAAGAGTCTACACAAGAAATTGTGGACTTACTAGTCATTTTATTACTAGATAATTTTATTTTTGGCTCAATCTGCAATATCGATTCATTCTTTTTTGCTCTGTAAATTTTGAAAGGTTTAACTACTTCAAAATCGTCCGCAGAATCACTATCTGATTTAAAATGAAATTTAGATATTTTAGAATATTTTACCTTGCCTGAAGTTGTTTCTTTTTTAGATTTATTATTCGATTTTAATTTTTTGGAAGAGGTTATCTTCATAGAAGTTGTTTTAACTTTCATAAAATTCGGCTAATTTAACCATCTCAATATCTGTGGCACACTGATTTCCATAACATTCGGCTAATTTAACCATCTCATGATGCAATGAAATATCCTGCACATCCCAATTACTGCAATATGCAGTATTTCTCAAATTAAAAGGAAGAACATTTTGATTACTGCGGAGAGATTAAGATGAAGTACAAATTTTATTATTGCTGGAAAATCAATTAAGTTTTGCAGGTTTAAGTACAACGTTTGATAAAATTTTGATACTATTACGAGGTTTTATGCCTAAAAGAGCGTTTCTCAATAAACTTACTCGAGGAATTTGTTGCTGTACAGAACTTAACACTGGTTCACTCACAGAAGCACCAACTGCTAACTCTGACACAGAATTTTGACTAGCAAGAAATTCACTAAAAAAATTTGCGGCCATTTCGTTACTTTACTGCACTAGTACTTTCACCACCGAGAACACAACAATAAATGACTGTTACTGCGCAGTGTGTGTGTATATATTAATAGAAAGTGGGGGAAAAATGGTGGGAAATAAAGGGTGGGGGGTGGAAAAAGGCCTATTCGAAGGCATTTTCATCCTGCTCAAGGTCAGCATTTGTCTATTTCGAGGTCAAATATTGAAATTTGGCACCTGAAATTACCCTTTTCAAAGGTGTTCAAGGTCACCGATTTTCAAATTTAAACGCATTTCAATCCATTTCTAGTCGAATTTTTAAAAAAAATTTTCCCTCCTGCGGGGCACTTTGAATTTTTCGTGGGAGGGGCCCGCGGGAAGGCACCGCGTCTATGTATGCACTTAGCCTTGGTTATATTATTCACATTATCAAGATTTTAACAATTTGGACAGTTTATCTTTAAAAAAATTTATTAATTATTGAAAATATTACAAATCAATAAAATGTATCCATGCTTTTTTCTTCAATCCATTCCATACTGGAATCGTTAATGAAATCGGAAAAAGTTCGTTGGAGAAATTTCACATTTTTCAAAGAGCAATAGCAATTGCTGTTCTCATGGAAAATACAATCAGGCTCATCTCGTTCTGAAGCTAGGTGTTATATATATTTTTAAATAATTTCGGCTTTTTCTCTTTCTTTCACATATATTTTAGGAACATCCTCAGTCAGAGCAGTTAATATTGACTTCAATTTCCAAGGTTATGAAGTATGAATCCTGTTTTCCATTGTATGCAATGATCGTGATGCGTTAACTAATTCACCTGTTTTTTATATTCTCCAGGAAGATCTTTGAATGGAAACGGTTCCATTCTTGGTGTAGAATATTTTTCTTTGGTGTAGAATATTTTTCTTTGGTGAAGAATATTTTTTAATTTATAATGGATCCTTGTATATCTACTATAGCATTTGACATATTATTTCACTGATTTGGTTAACGGATTATATGTGAACACTCGATCACTTATTACTAATACATGAGCAGTAGTGTTGTTACGGAAAAACACGCTCTGAATTATAAATCTAGAAAAGTCGTGTGAATTACACATAAACGTAGCCAACTAGTTTCAATTCAAGATTCATATAATTCGTTCCAATCTAAAATCTGCCGATATTATAGATTTCGCAAATACCGACTTAGAGGCGCAGATTCCGCAACCCTCCCAATTAATTACTTCTTGACAAGAAACTATACAAATTAAGATGTGACCATTATATTTTTGAAGTCAATAGAGTTATTTAGAAATTTTTGATTTGCCAGTACACCCTGGTAGTAATAATTTTAACTTCTAGTAAAGTTATTGTGCAAAGGAGGACATATCACGGTAAGTAATCATTTCATGATTCATATTTTAATGCTTCACTACAACTTGAATTTATTTTATAGTTTTTATGATTTTCTTTTGCAAATTTTTTGTTCCATTTCGCAGGTGATTTTTATGTTCAAATTTATTTCTTGATATGCTTTCGGGTGCTTAATTTTCTGAATATTTGATTTACAACGAATTCTCGACTCGGGGTTTTCTGGGATAATTTAATGGATTTTTAACTTCAGCATTTTATATTTTGGATTAATAACATAATGAAATTTTGAGAAGTTTAACGAAAAGTTATTTTGTCGCGAATTTTATATAAACTCAGATTTTGTTTGTGAGTTAACTTCCAATTTCTCTTCAAGAAAATAATCCATATTAGTAATTTTTGTAATTACGTGAGCCAGACAGAAACCCAAGAGTTGAGAATTGCGTTCGTTCGAGCACGTGGCTTACACTATTGAACCTCTTTCAGTCCTCCTCATTTTGGAGCCTTATTTTGGAGCTTTATTTTTGGGTCTAGTTTTGGATATCACATTTCGGAGTCAATTTCCAAATTCTGTTTTGAAGGCGACGAAACACGACAATTTTTGCAGAAACACACCGTCCACGTGGTTAAGCTTTAATAGGGAGTCCAGCCCACTTCCATAAGAAATAATTTGGCACCTGTTTAGCGTTGTATGGAGCATCAACATTATTGGCTACTAGTAGAAGATTGATAGAGAACTACGAGCTGATCTACTACCCGAGGGAAACCGCATTTATATAAACAAGGTCACGTAAATTTAGTTAACAACCAACTGTAAGCTGATTGTAAAATATATTTAATATGTTCCTTTGATGGTTCACTATCGAGTTATGTATCCTTCAGGGAAGTTGATTGTTGTGTGAAGTTTATTACATCTTTGGAAATCGATATTCGGAATATTTATTCGAGATATTTGAGCAAAATCGTCCCAATTGATACATTAACAGAAATTCAAGAAAATGAATTTCAAATAGCCACAACCTGTCATATTTGCACCAGAGAATTTGTTGATGAATCAATCAAGGTTCGGGATCATGATCATTTGACTGGTTTTTATAGGGGGCCAGCCCTATGATTTTACAATCATATTTCTCGATACAATGACCCCTCACTAATTAATGAAGAAAAAAACATTATTTACTTCATCTCCATCTCATAGGAACCCTGAATCGTATCACTAATATCTATAAACTGAGAACCAATACGAATGAATACATATTCCCATATGAAACTGTCGAAGTTATATCTTTCGATAGTAATCCAACAGGTGGATTCGTGATACTCATAAATGTAAAGCGTAGGTATCAAGAAGGATCAGTTATCATCACTGAAAAACGGAGATAAAATATCATTCCAAAATATCAGACTATCAACAGATACTTATGAGTTCATTTTGGAATTGAATCTATTCTAAAATGGTAGTAATAACGCGGGATATTGTTAATGAGCTACATAGTCCTGTAAGAATTAATTTCCCCAGGAGGCGTGTAATAGTTAAAGTACTCTCAGTTTTTTTCAAGCAGATTTAGTTGAAGTTATACCACCATATGCAAGATTTAATAAGGGTTTTAAGAATATACTGTGATAGACGTGTTTTCGAAATATGCTTGGGCAATTCCGTTGAAGAATAAAATTGCAAAATATGTAACAAGTTCAATGAATGAAATTTTGAGAGAATCGAAAAATCAACCCAAAAATCTACAGACTGATTTTGGTGAAAAATTTTGAAGTATTGATGGAAAATATAACATAAATCATTATAGTTCATACTCAAATTTGAAAAGTAGTGTTGTGGAAAGAGTAAATGGGACAATCAAATCGATTATGTGGAAGGAATTCAGCTTTCGTGGAAATTATAAGTCGATAGATATATACATCAATATAATTCAACAAAACACTCAACTACAGGTTATAAGCCAATTGATGTTAACAGTGAAAATGAAAAAAAAATCTGAATTCGGCTTATTTCCATTGTGATGCATGTAGACCAGCAGGTCAGTGTCAAGACGTTAAGAATGTTGTTGTATTTGATATTAGATTGTAAACATACTGAAAGTGCTTAGCTAGCCAAAGTTGGAACGATGATGTTATGCATAGACTTGTATATAAACAGGTGAATAACATAATATCGGGAGTCCTCATATAGATCAGATAGACTCAGACACTCATCACGCAGCCCGAGGGTTTAGCGAGTTCTAGAGTCTACTATAAATAAATCCCCCCCGAGGGATCTTCACCTTGACGTGGTGGCGGGGTCTACTATAAATAAAGACTAAGTACAAGATGAACCTGTGTATTATTTCGTAACCAGGACCAGTCATTAATTACATGGCAATCCTGCCAGTTGTATTATTGTGATTGGAAAAAGTGAAGGTAAGTGAATAAAATGGGAAGAAGAAGAAATGATCATCACCCATAAAAAGGCTGGTTGCTTCGCAGTTCCGAAGATGATGACCCAGGCCATCACGAGGACCGAAGGAATGGGTATACTGGCTGTTAACGAGTTCCGCAGGCAATGAGGAAGTCACAAACCGCGATGTTGCAGGAAGTTAAGGTAGGATCTACCCTATGTGTAAATAGCAGAGAGTAATTCAAGTTCAATTGGGAAAGTGTTTTTGCATATTGATATTTAATTTCAAGGATTATTATTTTTATTTTTTTGTGCAGTATATAATAAGGAAATTTTTATATATATTTTTTGATGTTCTTAGTTTTTATGCAATATCCGTAAATTCAAGTTTAATTGTGGAATTTTTTTCTATTATTGATATTTGAAAATCAATTATTGTGGATTATTGGAACTATTTTTAGTTAGGATGAATGAGAATTTTTGTGTGTGATTAGATACATAATTCATTTATCGTTTCAGTTGAGTTAAATGAAAAATCGATTATATGACATGATATTATGATAACTTTGACCTACTTCATTACATTGACTCACTATCGAATTACTATTGTGTATATTAATGGATCTTTGATTCATTGAATGGATTTGAAGTATTGCGAT
This sequence comes from Cynegetis impunctata, assembly GCA_030704885.1. Lineage (NCBI taxonomy): Eukaryota > Metazoa > Arthropoda > Insecta > Coleoptera > Coccinellidae > Cynegetis > Cynegetis impunctata. Next base: position 117,746 of record JARQZK010003061.1, on the reverse strand, counting down.
CAAATAGGATTTATGAAGAATGTAATGAATATGTCAAATATTTCGACGCTAGGAAATTTTTTTATTTTTTTTTTTGATTAATTGAATAATTTAGATCTTGTAATTAATTTTTTTCTCTAAAATGGAATTGCTGTAATTAGGTTAGGTTAGGTATCGCAAGTGTTATTTATAAAAGTCATAGAATTTTTTTAAGAAATTGTAAACCGTTGCTTACTTGATGATACGCAAATAAGGGAATTAACTTATTACTCGAAGCATGAATATTTGAAGTTGTCAGAAGGGACAAAAATATGAAATTTGAAACTTATAATAATAATTTTTTTCAACAATGATTAAACTTTGAGCCCATTATCAAATGTAGGTACTGCTAAGACTGATTATAGTTTCCAAAATAGTGTGGTATAGATAATGTACAATTATTTAATGGTTAAAAGGAGAGAGCAATTAATAAGAGTGCGTATAGGACGCTCAGGGTAGGGATTATGCCCCCTGCTAATGAATTATGTTTTCATAAATAATGAATTTTTACTGTAATCGTGAGATGGAATCGTTAGAAAAATGAGATGAAACATATATTTTTTTTTGTATGGTATATATAGATAGCGACCACTTCTTAGTTAAGATGGATATGATAATGAAAAACGAAGAAAAGGAGAAAGAAAGTCAAAGAGAAAATGAAAAGTTATGAATTGAAAGAAGAACAATACCGAGAGAAATACCAAGATATTCTAGAGAGAAAGTTCGAAGGATTGGCTCAACAAATGGAAATAGAAGAAAAATGGGAATTCTTTAAAGATAGTAGCCTACAAGCAGCCAAAGACAGCTGCGGAGTATCAAAAAATATCGAACATAATAACAAAGAAAACTGAATGGTGGACAAACAAATTAAAACTGAAAATAAAGGATAAATGGAAGAAATATTTGGATACAAAAAAGAAAGAATATTATGAGGAATATAAAGAAAAAAGACAAGAAGTAAAGGAGGAAGTCAAGAAAGCCAAACTAGAATCATGGACAAAATTTGGAGAAAAGATGAAAAGAAACTATAGAGAGAATCAGAAACTATTTTACGGGGCAATAAAGCAAATGAAAAAGAAATAAAGAATATAATATGATGAACATAAAAAACAAGGAAGGAAACATAATAACGGAAGAAGTAGAAATAATGGAGACAGCACTTCGAAGAACTGACAAAAACACAAACAGATAAAACAAGAGAACGAGAAGTAATGAATAAAGAAGAATAAGATTGCAAAATATGTAACAAGTTCAATGAATGAAATTTTGAGAGAATCGAAAAATCAACCCAAAAATCTACAGACTGATTTTGGTAAAAAATTTTGAAGTATTGATGGAAAATATAACATAAATCATTATAGTTCATACTCAAATTTGAAAAGTAGTGTTGTGGAAAGAGTAAATGGGACAATCAAATCGATTATGTGGAAGGAATTCAGCTTTCGTGGAAATTATAAGTCGATAGATATATACATCACTATAATTCAACAAAACACTCAACTACAGGTTATAAGCCAATTGATGTTAACAGTGAAAATGAAAAAAAAATCTGAATTCGGCTTATTCCCATTGTGGTGCATGTAGACCAGCAGGTCAGTGTCAAGACGTTAAGAATGTTGTTGTATTTGATATTAGATTGTAAACATACTGAAAGTGCTCAGCTAGCCAAAGTTGGAACGATGATGTTATGCATAGACTTGTATATAAACAGGTGAATAACATAATATCGGGAGTCCTCATATAGATCAGATAGACTCAGACACTCATCACGCAGCCCGAGGGTTTAGCGAGTTCTAGAGTCTACTATAAATAAATCCCCCCCGAGGGATCTTCACCTTGACGTGGTGGCGGGGTTTGCGTTCTTCGATGAAGCGTAGGGCTATGCTGGCGGTAATTTTATTACTGTCAGGGCTTCCCATGCCAGACAGGCCTAGGCAGAGAAGACAGACTAAGAGAGATCCATGTGCTGCCTTGCACGGAGGGATGGTATCCTAAAGGCTAAGGGAAGGAAACCCTGACAGAAAACCGGGTCTTCTTTTTCTTCTGTTTTCACTTTCGCCTCATATTCACATTTTTTTTCTGCTCGTTTTTCTCATTTTCCTTCTTAACATTCATTTCATTTCATCTGTCTGGTTTTTTCTTGTTCTTTCGCTCCTTTTGTCCCTACTTGATTTCTGATGACGACCGCTAGCCTTCGGATCTGGGGGATGTGTGCTTGCACTGCCCCAAAAAAAGAATGAATGACATGAATACAAATGAGTTGAGTAAAACGTCTACGGAGCAGGGGAGGGATACCCCAGTTCCGGTCGATGCAGAGCGTAGCGCAGGCTCTGGTCGACCGTCATCCATCTACTGCGTAGCTCCTCGGTCCCCCCAGGCCGAGGAAGCTTATATTGCTACTGGGATGAAGGACAAGAAAGCGGCTCGCGTTGTGATTAACCGAGAACAAATGGAGCTCGGAGCGTCGGGAGAATATATCGCTCAAAGAAGGAATAGTGGACCCCTCACGGGAAACAGAAGCTTACAGATACTAATGAAGCAAAGGAGTCACTCTGTGGGAGCTGGAAGCCAACTCGCTCCTTTCTCCACCAACCGAGGACTAATCAGCTCTGTACCCACTGTTACTGGTCGCCAAACGCCAATGGAGCTACTGGGCAAGAAGATTGACGAGTTGGTCGACTACATCAAGGACAGAACTAATGTACACGGCGAGATCAGAAAACTAGCGAAGTCCATCGAAACAGCTTATAACCTGGCTCTCGATGACTTCAATGCTACCCCGAAAGCAGCGCAAAGCAAGAAAGTGTCAGCCACACAAACGCCCTCCTGGATGACACCAAAAATCAAAACACCGTTTACTCCCAAGTCTACCGAAACATTGCAGGAGACAAACAATACAAAGAAAAGGCCGCTTTCTACGCCTAGCCCATCTTCAGCTGCTGACCTGCCTGCGCCGGAAAAAACAGCTAATGAAGCTAATTGGACCGAAGTGTCTTGGAGACAAAAAAAGAAGCAGAAAACGCATGACGCAGGGGCTACTTCGAATGAAGGCCGGAAGCCACAGCCAAAAGGTGAATCTAACCATGAAAGTAGCCACCGGAAAACAAAGAAGAAGAAACCACGAACTAAGGCCGTCCTCGTTCAACCAGCTGAAGGGCGAACTTACGCGGAAATCCTCAAGGAGATCAAAAACAAGGTGACCGGAGACCGGTGTAGACATCAAATCCATCAGACAAACTAAGAACGGGGGTGTGCTACTAGAAATGAGCCGCAAGTCTGACGACAGCACTGCCTTCACCGAGGCGGTCAGATCAGCTACAACGAATATCGGTACGGTTAAAACACTAACGCCTACGAAGACGATTGAAATTCTCGACTTGGACGAGGTTACTACCGTGGAAGACGTAAGTGAAGCGCTCAAACGCAATTTTACTACTGGTCTGGAGATTAGGCGCATAAACGTGACCAGGCCGACTCCGCGAGGTCAACGTGCAGCTTTTTGCGAAATTGACGAAGCGAATGTAATCAAGGCCCTCGATGTAGCACGCATCAAGATCGGATGGGTCAACTGTCGCATCAGGCCGGTAGTGAGATTAACTCGTTGCTTCAGATGCCTCGGATATGGACACATGACACGCTCCTGCAAAGGGCCGGATAGGAGCAAGTGCTGCTACAAATGCAGCGGAGAGAATCATAAGTCCGTAGATTGCACTGCGCAGCCGAAATGCTTCTTATGCACTTCTGATGAAGATGCTAAGGACGGCCTGTGCCACATCTCTGGCTCAGGGGCTTGCAAAGCATACCGTGCTGCACTAACAGAAGCAACAAGAGCTCAGAAATGACGAGAGTACTTCAGGGGAACCTTAACAGGTGTGTGCTTGCGCAGAATCTACTACGTCAGCGTGTCTTTGAAGACAAGATTGACATCTGTATCATCTGCGAGCAACACTCAAACCTTCGAAGCAGAACATGGTTCACAGATGAAACTGATACAGCGGCAATCTGGATTGTAAACCCAAACAAAGTAACCACCATCAGCAGCGGATGCGGAGCAGGATTTGCCTGGATAAAAACCTCCGAGACCTACTTCATGAGCGTCTACCTTTCACCAAATGAAGGCATGAGCGTGTTTCGTCAAAAGCTGGCTAGCATTGAAAACGCTATCAGCGGATTCAATGGCGAAGTCATTGTAGCCGGCGATTTCAACGCCAAATCTGCTGAATGGGGAGCAGATTTCTCGGACACTAGAGGTAACGAAGTCGCAGATTTTGCTGCAAGGCTCGACCTCATAGTCCTGAACTCTGGAAACACCTCAACCTTCAGAAGACCGGGATATCGGGAGTATATCCTCGACATTTCACTGGGCTCCCCGAGAATCGCAAAAAGGATCAAGCACTGGATCGTCTCTGAAGAGTACAGTGGTAGTGATCACCAACATATCACGTTCAGCATTGAGGTGGCTTCCACTGCAGTAAAACAAAAAGGCGCTGAAGATCGAAGGTGGAATTCCAGAAAGCTGGACCCAGAAGCTCTAAGAGCGTCTCTTTCGCAAAGCTGGGGAACTCTCAAACTCCACCCTGCCCCCAATACTAGTAGCGAGACGGAAAAACTAGTGCAAAGAACGATGAAGGCCATAACCACCTCTTGCGACGCTTCCATGCCACGCCTCAAAAACTGGGGCACGCACAGGCCGGTATACTGGTGGACACCAGAAATCGCAGCACTCCGGAAGAGATGTTTTGAACTTCGACGGCGCGCAACAAGGGCCGCAAGATGCACTCCAGTACAAGCTTCATACTCAAACGAGTACAAAGATGCCAAAAAGGCACTGAATCGTACCATCAAGGGAAGCAAAGCGTCACTGTGGAAAGAAATCTGCAATGATCTGAATCAGGATATCTGGGGCAAAGCCTATCAGATTGTTGTCAAAAAACTCGGGAAGGCTATACCAGAAGCACCAAAACCACCGGATGAAATGGACATCATTGTAGCGGAGCTATTTCCAAACCACCGACCGCGCGAAAGAAGGCACTATGCAAATAGTCGTGAATTTTCATTTTTCACAGCCAAGGAACTGCAAGATGCAGCCAAGTCCCTTAAACCAGGAAAGGCACCTGGTCCCGACGGCATCCCAGTAGCAGTGATCAAGATCATAGCCCAGGACTTCCCTGGCCTGCTGCTGGGTGCTTATAACGCGTGCCTTGCAACCGGCACGTTTGCCACCGCTTGGAAACGCCAGAGACTGGTCCTCTTGGATAAAGGGAAAGGAACACCCATAACACCTTCATCGTTCAGGCCACTCTGCATGCTCGACATCGCCGGAAAATTGCTTGAAAAGTTGATACAGGCGAGACTGCGAAATGACATCGATCGTGTCGGTGGCTTCGCTGACAACCAGTACGGCTTCCGTAAAGGCCGATCGACGATCGGAGCAATTGAGAAAATCATGGGGATCTCGGCCGAAGCGTGGTCTGGTAACCTAAAATCGCGTAAAGTCTGCATACTACTTACACTGGACGTAAAGAACGCATTCAACAGTGCAAACTGGGACGATATCTTGGACGCACTGGAACATCGATTCAACGTAAGACAAGAGAACCTGGCCATAGTGGACGATTACTTAGATGCAAGAACCCTTATAGTGAAAACCACGGAAGGCACGCAGGAATATTCGATGACAGCCGGCGTACCACAAGGTTCAGTTATGGGCCCCGATCTTTGGAACGTAAATTACGACGAGCTACTGAAGATTTCGTTACCGAATCAAGTCCAGCTAACAGGTTTTGCCGACGACATCGCAGCCACAGTAGTGGCGGACAGCGTAGATGAGGCTAAACTCCTGGTTCGGGTGACTATCGATGCCGTGGAAAACTGGCTTGTAAAGCACCAGCTAAAACTTGCTAAACAGAAAACGGAGATGGTTGTGCTGACGCGCCAGAGATGGTTTCCAAAACCCTTCGAGGTCGATGTCGGCGAGACTACATTGACGTCAACAAGGGCACTGCGCTACCTGGGTGTGGTAATAGACGAAAAGCTGTCCTTTCGCGAACATCTTGAAAGTGCATGCGTAAAAGCTAGCAAGACGGTATCCAGCCTGTCGAGAATCCTAACCAACACAATGGGCCCACGAACCAAGAAGAGAAGAGTTCTTCTAGAAGTAGTCCACTCAATTCTACTCTATGGAGCGGAAGTATGGGCAGATATTTTGAATCACCTATCGGCGGAAAATAGCAGCAGTTCAACGGCGAGGAGCTCTCAGAGTGACCTGCGCCTATCGTACCGTCTCCGAAGCTGCTGTACTTGTTATAGCAGGGGCAGTGCCTATCGATCTACAGGCGTTCGAGAGGTTTAAACTCTATGGACTCAAAACTAGTGGCGAGAACACTGAGATAGCCAGAGCGAAAGTGAAGGCGGAAACTCTGGAACAATGGAAAAACAGATGGAAGACGTGCGACACGGCTAGATGGACAGCTCGCCTGATCCCGAACATCAGAACCTGGCTCACTAGAAATCACGGTGAGACGGACTACTTTCTGACCCAGCTGCTGACAGGACATGGATTATTCAACAAATACCTGCACAAATTAGGCCTGCACGGAACTCCGATGTGTAGATACTGCCCGGACAGAGTCGATGACGCCGAGCACACTTTTTTTGAGTGTGAACGCTGGAGAAACAACAGAACTTACATCGAAGCAATCATAGGCGATACGCTCAAACCCGAGAGTCTAGTGAACCTCATGATACAAAGAGAAGAATACTGGTGTGAAGTCGCAACCTACGCACGACGCCTCCTGATGGAAAAAATTGCAGAGAGAGACCAGTAAAATAGAAGTAGACGTCATAAGACACAGCACGGACTGGATTGAAGTAATGCTAACGCGGTTCCGATCCAGTTTTCCTCGCACATCTGTACGAGGAAAAGGGAGAGGAGGTTTTTTAGTGGGTGAAAATCCCACACTACCGACCATCATCCTTCAAATGCGGTGTCTTTGAAAGATTTTTTACTCCAAAAAAAAAAAAAAAAAAAAAAAAAAACTAATACACATACCTATACATATATACATATATACATATATACATATATACATATACACATATACACATATACACATATACATATATACATATATACATATATACATATATAAATATATAAATATGTAAATATATACATATATACATATAAACATATATACATATATACATATATACATATATACATATATACATATATACATATATACATATATACATATATACATATATACATATATACATATATACATATATACCTATATACATATATGTATATATACATATATACATATATACATATATACATATATACATATATACATATATACATATATACATATATACATATATACATATATACATATATACATATATGTATATATAAACATATACATATATAAATATATACATATATACATATATACATATATACATACACACATATATACATATATACATATACACATATTTACATATATACATATATACATATAAACATATATACATATATACATATATATATATATATATACATGTATACATTTATACATATATACATATATACCTATATACATATATACATATATAAATATATAAATATATACATATATACATATATACATATATACCTATATACATATATACATATATACATATATACATATATACATATATAAATATATACATATATTCATATATACATATATACCTATATACATATATACATATATAAATATATACATATATTCATATATACATATATATATATATATATATATATATATATATATATATATATATATATATATATATACATATATATATATGTATATGTATATATATATATATATATATATATATATATATATATATATATATACATACATATATACATATATACATACATACATATATACATATATACATATATACATATATACATACATACATACATACATATATACATATATACATATATACATATATACATATATACATATATACATATATACATATATACATATATACATATATACATATATACATATATACATATATACATATATACATATATACATATATACATATATACTTATATACATATATACATATATACATATATACATATATACATACATACATATATACATATAAAAATATATACATATATACTTATATACATATATACACATATACATATATACACATATACAAATATACATATATACATCTATACATATATACATATATACATATATACTTATATACATATATGCATATATACATATATACATATATACATATATACATATATACATATATACATATATACACATATATATATATATATATATATATATATATATATATATATATATATATATATATATATATATATATATATATATATATATATACACATACACAGATGAAGGGGACAGAAGCGCAGAAACGTCTTGAGAAGCTCATCAACGAGCTGTTAGAGTGCGTTCAATCAAAGAAAAACATCCACAAGGAGGTTAATACCAAGACAACTGGTGTCAATACTGCCCTAAGAAGGTTTGAAATACTGGATGACGAGTGTCGGGCAAAACAACAGCGGTCCTAGTGTATTTCGCTGAAGAGTATAGGCACTCAAGCGCCGTCAAGTGGCCAAACGGTCACTGAAACAGAGACTGAGATGGACACTGGTGCCGATGCAGATAATGAGTCAGTGTTTGAGGAATACCCTGGAAACAGGCATGCTGAAAGAAAACAGGGGACATCTTCTGAATCGGCAGACAAACAGCTGAAGGAAATGAAGGACTCAGTATCAAGGCATTTCCACAAGAAAGTTACGCAGATTTCCGACAAGAAGAAGAAGTCGCTAGCTTGGGAGCCAGTGCAATCAAAAAAGGTCAAGAAGAAACAGTGCAAAGAGTAGCTTCTGCTGAAGGCTAAACATTCCCTGCCTCAACCTAAGCAGAAAAAGTCACGGAAATCATCGACTAGGCCTGATGCGCTGATTATTTGTCCGACCTAGATGGACAGCTATGCTGAAATACTCCGCCGTATTAAGAAGGACGTTCCTGAAGAGCAGGTCCGGTCTACAGTAGACAAGTTCTGCAAGGCATCTTCTGGAAACGTCCTAATCATACTCTCGAAGGAGAACACTAATAAATGCCATGTTCTGTAAAAAAATATAGCTGCAATCGTTAAAGATGACGCCAAAGTCATCAGTGAGAGGCCACAGGAAGATCTCGAAATACGGGATCTTGATGATACGACGACGAAAGATGACACCCTGGCAGCCTTGCAAAAGGTGGCTGGAGAGGAGTTCCAGATCCCGTTATATGCATTCAGATCACTGCGTAGAGCCTACAGGGGTGACATTAGCAGCACCAATAGCGCAAAAGGTACTCGGCGAGCATGGCAAAATTAGGATCGGCTGGGTCAATTGCCGAATAAGAGCGACGGAAAGACCAATTCGGTGCTATAAATGCTGGAACTTTGGACACATCGCTACCCGATGTAGAAGCAAAGAAGACCGTTCTCAACTCTGTATTAATTGTGGACACGTTCACCACCAAGTTGCTGAATGTAGAAACGTAGCTAAATGTGCTTTACGTGCTGAACAACACGGCACAGAGAATATTGCCCACCATGCTGGTACAAGCAGATGCCCAATTTTCAAAAAGGCATTCCTGAAGTTAAAGAATAGACGGACATGAAGATACTCCAGATTAACCTCAATCACTGTGATGCTGCGCATAATTTGCTTTTGGAGACAGTGCGCGAACTAGAGCTTGACGTAGGTATAATAGCAGAGCCATACAGACACCATAGCAGACAACCATGGGAAACGGACAGCCCAACCAAAGGGGTCATTTGGTCTTGATATAAGCAAGACCTTCCAGGGTGTAATTACCAATGGCGAAGCCGGTTTTGTAGCGACATGGATAAATGGCATTCGATCTTATAGCTGCTATACGCCACCTTGTCTTTCTATTGATGAATTTACCGAATTCCTGAATCGGCTGACCGAGGATGCGAGGCAGCATTATTCGGTGGCAATAGCCGGCGACTTCAACTCTTGGGCAGTAGACTGGGGCTGCAAGCAGTCTAATGCACGGGAAAGAGCACTACTGGAAGCCATAACTACACTGGATGTAGTATTACTCAACAACGATGATACACCAACGTTCATAGGAGGAGAGACAAGCCCAACCGTGGATCTCACATTCGTCATCAGCAGCCTCATTAAGAAAACCTACATGTGGAAGTTAAGGGATACCTACAGGGCTAGCGATCATAGCGCAATAATCTGGGAAATATCGATTAGCCAGAATTCTAGAATTCTGCAAAGAGACAAACCAACGCGATAGAGTGGAAAATGAAATCATTTGACCCCGCTGCCTTCACAGTAGCCTTAGATTGGACTCAACCATCGATGAAAGCGCTGAGCAAATGACCAAGAACCTCATGATATGAGTAACCCAGGCTTGCGATGCAAGTATGCCCGTAAACGTATCATAAATCAGCGTCCATCTGTGCACTGGTGGAATGATCAGATCAGTGTTCTTCGTAAAGAGTGCCTCAGGAAGAGGAGAATATCTCAGCGAGGCTACCGACAACCAAACTCTGCGGAACTGGTGGCAGAGTATAAAATGAAACGTCGAAAATTAAAAAAGGCTATAAAGGATAATGAAAGAAAATGCTGGGAGGACCTTATCAACGAGGTGGAGGAGGAGCCATGGGGCAGCCATGGGTGGTCATGACCAACCTGAAATGTCAGCCACATGTCCAAAACTTTCACAGAAGATCGTCACCACGTTATTTCCTCAACAACGAGAATTCAACTACTAGCTACAGCAGTAGAACTGGAAGAGATCCCACCTATTACGGAAGACGAGCTGATGGAGGCGTGTAATCGAGTGGAGCTCGATAAGTGAAGCTCCGGGATTGGATGGAATTCCAAACATTGCTCGGAAAACAGCTATCAAAGCAGCACTGGCATTGTTCCTGGTAGTCTGCAATGCATGCCTCGAAGAAGGGACTTTCCCGCAGAAGTGGAAGCAACAGAGACTGGTACTACTTCCGAGAGGAAAAAAGCCGCTAGATGAACCTTCATCATATCGACCACTCAGCATGCTTGACACAGCGGGTAAGATACTCGAGCGAATAATCCATCAAAAAATCGAAACAGCAGTCGAGCCGCTTCTGGCCAGCAATCAGTGTGGTTTCCAGAAAAGGCGATAAACCCTAGATGCGATAAACCTGGTAGTGACCACGGCCAAGCGTGCAATCGCAGAGACCAGATGGAAGGGTGGTACGAAAAGGTATTGCTTGCTGGCTACTTTGGACATCAAGAATGCTTTCAACTCCGCAAATTGGGACTGCATTATGCGGGCACTTGAAAAGTATAGTGCACCAAAATACCTGTGTAGGATGGTTGCGAGCTGCTTCACAAACAGACTCCTGAAATACGACACGAAGAACGCTACAAGAGAATATATAATAACTGGAGGAGTACCCCAGGGCTCGGTTCTAGGCCCACTCTTATGGAATATTATGTACGACAGCTTACTTTAACTAGTACTGCCAGAGAATGTCAAACTCGTGACATATGCAGACGACGTGGCTGTAGTGATCGTCGCGAAGTATCTCGATGAAATAAATCTCGACTTTGACATCATCTTCGAGAAAATCAACCTGTGGATGAATACGGTGAACCTACGATTAGCACAGCACAAGACCGAAGCAGTACTCATAACAAGTAGAAAACGGGTGGAAACCATGACCCTTAGAGTTGGGGAGCACGACATTACTTCACATCCATTCATTTGGTACTTGGGAGTGATGCTTGATGCCCGACTTAATTTTAAACAGGAGGCAGACGGTACTGACGTATAGAGTACCTATCTGGGCTGGCGCCCTCGGATTTCAAGAATCACGGAGAAAAGTCGCATCACAAGGTGACAGCTTTAACAGCATCATGGACCATCCACCCAGCACTAAACTATAGTAAAAATATATTCTTCTTTATTATTAAAATTCTTAGTTTTTATAACAGACAGTTGCAAGCACAAGACAATTGATGCAAAATATCATCTGGGGCAAATGGTTTTGATGTAACCGGTTTCAGTGTTTTTTTCAATCTTTTTGTTTTCTATAGTTTCCATTTATCATCCCCACTCTGTGGAGGGAAGTTTATTTCCTAACCAACTCTGTACTTGTAAAAAAACTCTTAGTGAATGTTGATGACACGCTTCAGAGGTTGGTGGCAGTTTTGCCGGATCAAAGTGACATCTCAGTGTACTCTTCTTTATCAAAGTTTTAAATGTGTTATATCGGGCATTGTTCAAAGTTGAATATTTTTTCAAACTATATGAAAGCAGTACAAATTTCTCTTCTGCAGCCATCAATACCTCATACCTCTTTAGATGTGTGAATAACTCAGTCAAGTCCTAAGTGTCATGTGAGCTATTCTATTGCGTTCAATTTATTAATAAGGGGTGGTATCACAACCTGTTAGTGCATGTGCAAATAGTAGAAATGTTTGTGAACTCTGGTGCTAGTAAATCGAAGCTTCCATCTTGTAAATGGTCGTTGATGATATAGCACCCCCTTTCTCTTTTAGGAAATTTATATTTTTCTGTTCAGGAGCCAGCGCAATTGACAATGTTATTAGATCTGTATCTAAGCCCACAATTACAACAATAGAAGTAATGTTGATTCGGTTTATAGCTGTCATTGCAATATCTATATTTTTCTTTTGTTATTACCCACAGACCATGAGTTTAAAGTTCTGACACCAGAGCAAGCAACAAGTTCTCTTCATTATTCATATTCCCCAAAAAGTCCTCTTTTGCTGTAATACAAACAGCGTTTCTCTCGAACGCGATAGCGCAAGATGAATGGCTTGATACCCTTCAGTTTAGCTCTTCATTCTTGGTAGTAGGCTCTTCAGGATATCCGTCAAAATCAATCATAATATGTTTCTAAGTTTCATGTTTTCGGGACTTTGTTAACTGGGCTATTATGACTTCGTCAGCTATGATTCCGATGTCATGATGAATTTCCAGAGCAGCCAAACCATTCAATAGCAAAAAATGAGATAACCATGAGTTTTTAATTTGCAATTAATTTCATATAGTCAGAAGGGTCATAACAAACTCACTTCTTTTATCGTGATACTTTGAATCGTTTTTATTCTCTTCAAACGTCGGTACCGGCAACGTAGCCGATATTGATATTCGGAAAAAAATTTCTAGGCAATCACCTGGCTCTTTTAATGAAATTTTAGGCCTAATATCGTCACTACGAATGAAATATTTTTTCCACACTTTCAACTCAACGAGAACAGCAGGTGTGGCAGTTGATAAAACTCGTCAGTTTCGATGAATTTATCAGCTGCTTTAACAATTTCGTATAAATTATACTTGAACTCTGCCTGGGGTAGCTGCTGGGCTGATAGAGTAGCTCAGCAACTGCAACAGCCGGTCCCAAGCCCGGATAAAATAGGAGGGTTGAGGAAGGGCAGCAGCGATCCTCAATACCAAGATGAGGCGCACAAGGAATTACCTTTGACCGGCTCATTATTGGATTTCCACAGGCTAAACTGGAGCAGAGTACAGGTTGTGGAACTGCGATGCGGAAGGCAAGTGGGAAACCACCGCATTATTCTCCCCAGGACATCCGTCCATACCCTATCATGATGGAAGAACTATTACAAATGGCCCGTAGTCCCGGGCAGACCTTTAATGGTCAAGGGGTGCGAAGAATCTCCCGATTCCAACTTGATAGGAAAATCAAAGTCGCAACATGGAATGTAAGAACTTTGTTTGCCGCTGGCAAACTACAAAATCTAATTCAAGAGATGGAGAGAATGAAGATCAGTATCCTTGGAGTAAGCGAAGTTAGATGGCCAGATTCTGGAATGGTTCGTTCGAATGGAAAAGCGTTTTACTATTCTGGGAGCACAGCGGCCGTACGAAATCACAGAAATGGTGTGGGTCTCCTGATAGATGAGAGTCTCTGTAAATCGGTTAAGTGCTTTCTACCCATCTCGGAAAGAGTCATGCTTGTCCAACTGGTGGGAAGACCGATCAACATTAATATTATTCAAGTCTATGCTCCTACCACTGACGGAACCAAAGAAGATATAGAGAGATTTTATAAACATCTAGACGAAGCACTTAAGTTAACAAAGAAACATGAAATAAATATAGTATTGGGGGACTTCAATGCAAAGATCGGCAAAGGTCGTGTCGAAAACATAGTGGGTGAGCACGGCCTTGGTATAAGAAATGAATGTGCGAAGCGGCTAATAGAATACTGCGAAGAAAAAGATCTTGTGGTCACAAATACATGGTATAAACTACCACCTCGACGACTATACAGGAAGTCACCACAAGACAACGACAACCACATAGTTCGCAATCAAATAGATTACATATTAATAAACCGGAGATTCAGAAATACGATAACCAAAACCACCACACTACCCGGAGCCGACATAGAATCAGATCATAATCCGTAATGCGCTAACGTCAAACTGCGATTGTCAAAAGGCAAGAAAAGGAAAGTCACCAAAAGAATCGACCCAAAACTACATAAGGATGCTGATACGAAATTCAGCTTTGAGCAGCATTTAAATCACCAACTGATTAATTCCTTAAACTCAGAAGACGTTGAAGAAATGTGGGCGAGCATCAAAGAATCACTCGGAACAGCAAATAATACATTTCTTCTGCAACCAAGAGTCACAGCAAATGAGGAATGGATGACGGAGAATATCTTACAACTAATGGAGAGTCGCAGGGAATGCAAAGTCAATGAAGACCATGATGGTTATACTTCTTATCAAAGAAGAATTGGCAAAAGAGAAATGGCTAACGGAGCGTTGCGAGGAGGCTGAGAACTTTGTTCGTATGGGGGACAGTTTTCAACTACACAAAAAAGTAAAAGAAGTTGCTGGCATCTACAACAAAAGACCTACAACCACTCTTAGAAATAATCAAAACGAACCGATCATAGACCCAGACGAGTTACAGGAAACCTGGAAATCATACGTGGCCAACCTTTTCAATGACGACAGAACGCAGAATACGCCCGAAGTTATTAACAATACACCGGAGGGGCCGAGCATACTGGAAAGTGAGGTAAGGTATGCCATAAAACTAATGAAGAACAACAAAGCTCCCGGAGCAGACAATATGTATGCAGAGACTATACACATGCTAAACGTAAATAAAATGAAAAAATTAGTCAAGTTTTTCAACATCATATATGACACCGGACAACTCCCTAAAGACTGGCTGAGATTCACGTTCATTACTCTTCCAAAGACGGCCAATGCAAAATTGTGTAAGGATTACCGACTGATAAGCCTCATGAGCAATTTTTTAAAACTCTTTTTACGCATCCTACATACTAGGCTATATAAAAAAAATGTGAAGCAGCCAGTGGGTCCAGTCAGTTTGGATTTAAGAATGGGTTTGGCACGAGAGAAGCTATATTTAGTTTACAAACACTGGTTCAGAACTGCCTCGACCAGAGAAAGGATGTATTCATGGTGTTCATTGACTACGAGAAAGCGTTCGACAATGTGAAACACGACCTGTTGATAAGATACTTACAGGAATTAGGACTGGACAATAAGGATATCAGAATAATAGCTAGCTTGTACTGGAACCAATCTGCCGAAGTAAGGTTTCAAAATTTTAAAACCACCGAAGACATTGTAATAAAGAAAGGAGTAAGGCAAGGATGTATTCTCTCACCTATGCTATTTAACCTGTACGTAGAAAGAGCGTTTGCCGAGGTAATGTCAATGTGTACAATTGGTATAAAAGTAAATGGCATCCCAATTAATAATATTAGATACGCGGACGACACAGTAATCTTAGCAGACAACGCAAACGACCTTCAAGCACTTCTGCATATGTTTCAAGAGAAAAGTGAGCACCTGGGCCTAAAAATTAACTTAAAAAAAACCAAGTTTATGGTGGTTAGCAAAAATAACATCCCCGCCACCCCTTTATACCTAAACGGCATTCTAGTAGAGGAAGTTAATAAATTTAAATACCTGGGCTGCCTCGTTACCAACAAATGGGATCCAGAAGTCGAGATCAGAAGCAGAATTGAACAAGCTCGATCAACCTTCCTTAAACTTAAAAAATTCCTAACAAATAATGATCTCAGCTTTCAACTCAGATACAGAATGATTAAGTGCTATGTCTGGTCCGTCCTGTTGTATGGTATCGAAGCCTGGACTCTTAAAGTAACCTCGATAACCAGATTGGAGGCATTTGAAATGTGGACTCTCAGAAGAATGTTTAGGATACCTTGGACAGATCTGGTAAGAAATGAAGAAGTCCTTAGAAGAGCCGGTCTGACCAGCCGTGAACTATTCGACGCCATTAAGAAGAGAAAGACTTCCTATCTGGGTCACATCCTGCGTGGTCCTCGTTACGAATTCCAACGTCTTATCCTCCAAGGAAAAATCGAAGGAAGAAGGGGAATAGGAAGAAAAAAACTTTCATGGCTCAGGAACATTCGACAATAAACAGGAATACACGACTTTATGTCCCTCCAAAATGCTGCTCTAAATAGAGAAATCTGACAGGATGTAAATAGACGGTCGCCTACGCAGGAATCTGCTTGGCACTTTAAGAAGAAGAATACTTGAAAAGTACCGAAAATCCTTTAATATATTCTCATGATTAGTAAATCTTCTTTCAAGATCCATGATGAAGTCCAGAAAACCATCACACGAAACTTTTACTGACTCGACAATTTTTTATTAAGTTAAGAATATTAAGGAGTAAATAAATTCACAACCAAAGCCAAGATTTAGTCCTATTTTTTATGAAGCTCATATTTTGATACTCTACATTACTAAATATTAAATATTGATTGAAAATCTTCTATGAGTAGAAGTTACGCTTCTCGAATGTGAACAAGAAGTTTAATCGATTACTAGGACCAAAAAACTTGTTTAAAAGTGCTCAAATGGATGTAATGGAAAATTTTATTTACGAACTAAGAAGTCAACCCAAACCTCCTTGCACTTCTTCTCTTTCTAAATTTTATACTACACTATTAAAAAAAACTGCTCCAGCTTTATATAAAATACTACAGTATTAAACAAAAGCTCGAGTAGTTTTGTTTAATAGTGTAGTATAAAATTTAGAAAGAGAAGAACTACGAGGAGATTTTGGTTGACTTCTTCTTTCGAAATAGAAATTGTCCATTAGAGACATTTGAACTTTTTAAACACGTGTTTTGCTCATAGAAACCGTTTAGACTCATTAATTAAACATTGAATAAAATATGCTCAAAACTACTAGTTACCCAAAATTAGAAAAACGATTCAATTTCTTGATTTAATTGAATGTTTTTTAATAATTTTGCCTGCTCGAAGCTCACAAAAACATATCTAGATGATTTTCATATAATTGTACATACGTTATGCCCAAAGAGGTCCTGGTGCTTAATATATTTCATGTATACTTAAATACGTAGATACGAAGACTTTGATTCAATTCTATTATAATTTTCTTAGGCTCATGGGGGGGTGAATTGATCCCCTTGATCCCCCCTATCTACGCCACTGATACCTGCGTTGATTTGAAATTCTGATTTGAATTATAAGTTAACTGTTAATCTATTTAAGAAATGAAACAATTTAAAATAAAAATGACAAAGGTAACGTTTCATAAAATTTATTACTCTTCATAATTATGAAAAATAAATCATTTGAAACAAATATAAGAAAGATAGAACTTTCAAATAATCCTTATTCATAAAAAAAGGACCATACCTACATACATAATTTTGTGTTCATTTTTTATTCTTTATTAGCACCTTGAACTTAGATGCGTTATAAGTTATAACTTATAATTTAATAACCTAACTATACTATAATAACAACTCTTTTTGCTTTTTTAATTACAAATTCTATTATTAATTCTGGCGTATCGAACGCTTCGCGTATATTATTATTTTTAATTTTGAAGAAGGTACCTACAGCCATCGTTAAAAAAATCCGTGAAGCTACACATGAGTTGGGAAAAGTATTGATTAAATTATATTTGCCTTTCAGTTTGGTACTATTGTCATATACCTTCCCTCGCATATCTTTAATATCGATATATTTCTTCCAAATAATTTAATAAAACAGCTGTTAATCCTTCACCAGTTGTATTTTCCACTGGCAGAACCCTAGAAAATGCTCCCTAATTTCTACATTCTTTGAAATGCCATTCATTCAATCAAACTTAACCAGCACAGTTATTTGTTCTTATTGGCTTATATCCGGTGTACAATCTAATATGATCGAATAGTGTTCACATAATTTTAATGTTTTTTACTTTTTTATTTTGGATATTATGACCTAAATAATGTGGCATGTGACTGCTTTTTGAATTCTGCCAATGTGTTCGGTCATTATATTATCAAATTTAGATCCAATTAGCTTCAAAAAATTACCATTGCTTTTTTCGAAAGGTTCTTCAATACTTGTGCGTGCAACCAATAACGTACGTGCAACCTGATTGCGTACACGCGTACATTTAAAACTTTAGTTTTGTCCAGTCTGTCAAACTGTTTGGCAAGATATCTGAGGAAGAGGCCCCTACACACGGGCGTCGATATCTTGATACATCAACGTGCATTCAAGAACGTACAATCAATAACGTTTAAGGCTCCTTCACACGGGCGTCGATGTCTTAATATATCAACGTGCATTCAAGAACGGGCAACGAATAACGTTAATGTGGATGCAAAAAACGCACCTTTTTGAATGCACAACCCGGACGAATGCCGCGTTGATGTTTTCAGGAATCGCTTGAAATTTAGGATGCGCATTCCAACGAATGCATTCAAGTCTCTACGTGTGGATGCAAATTACCGTGGAGTGTGCGCTTTTGAAGCAGCAGCGGCGGTTAAGTTTATGAAATAATTTTTTACTGCAGTAGGTATTTAAAATAATAGGTTAAATATTTCATGAATTTGTATAATATTTACTGAAAATGTTTGCAGATAGTTTCATCATTATGTCTGACTGTAGAACAATGTTCCGGGAATTTCTTCGGGAATTTGTGGAGTTGTACAGGGACCTACCCTGCTTGTGGCAGACAAAATCGAAGCACTATTTGGACCGAAATAAGATTTATTCTAACCTCACTAACCTAACCTCCGAGTTCAAGAAAGTATCGAATTCATGGGTTAGATGAATTTTAAATTGATAAAAATTGTCTTTTTCAATATAAAATATATCTATTTCATGAATTTGTTACTTTCTTGAACTCGGAGGTTAGGTTAGTGAGGTTAGAACACAGACATATAAAATACAATAGACAGAGTTGTTTACAAAATGTGTATGTGCCAACATTAATTCTTACTCTACTACAAATTATTTTGTAGTAACGCAGCGTTGCCAGATGAATAATATAAAATTATTTTTAGTACTTTATGTTCAATACTATTTAATATTTCTCTACAAACTAAATATATTTTTGCATACATATATTTTTGCCTATAAATATGTGTAGAAATTTGTTATTTGTTGAGTTTAAATCTCTTAAATTTTATTTTACATACAACAAGGTAGTATAATTTTCAGCTCATCTTTTAAAATTTTGCGAAGTCCGGCAACGCCGCTAGCAAACTACCCCAACAAGCTGCCGCCATATTCCAATATCATTTCATTGATAAATCGAAGTGGCGGGAACTGTGTTTTTGATTTGTTTGCGTGTATTTCAACCAATTTTGTATTTACTAGTGAATCAGAGGTGTTAAAAAATTAAAACTATGGTGAGACAGTGTGTGGTGTGCCGGAAAATCGATTATTTGAATCCTAACCTATCTTTTTACTGGTAAGTTGTAGTAAACACAAACATTTATATGTCTGTGGTAGTAAATAAGTTAGTCATAGGCGGGTAGTGAATCCTTTTTTTACACAATGTCTAAAGTTATTCTTATAGAATCTGAATTGGCTTTGAGTGAAATTACCACTCACATACTTACACATATTTAAGTAGATTGTAGAAAATAAACATAAGATGCTGCACATACATATAAAAAAAATTTCTGAATTTTGTATAGGTGCTAGGATTTATGTAATTTTATTCCTAGCTCTAATTTACTGGTGGTTTTACCTCATATCAAAACACCTCTACTACAACACCATTATAATCATGCCAGTTGGAACTTAACTGATTTTGTGGAAGATGTAGTTTCATATATTGCCGGATTTGTTGTTAAAATGTTGAAAAAATGTGTTACTTTTCTGAAGTGTCAAGAATTATTGGAGTGTAATACTTCTCACTCTCAGCTTCAAGATAAAAAAAGATACGGAAATTTAATAAAAGCAACTACATTAATAATAGAAGTATGCAAAGGAGCAGAAAAATACTTTAGATTTTTTAATCAAACCACTGGTATATTTAATAAAAACATTAAAAACCTGACAACTATATTATCAGTGAATACACTGAAACAATTACCAGCTAGCTTATATGATTATTTTGGAGATCATATATTTGAAGATACACCAGTTGATGGCCATTGCCACCACCTAATAAAGCTTATATTAGCAAACTATTTCAAAATTCGTATTCATCACGAAGTTACCAAAAAAATGGATACAATAAAAGTGAATAGAATAAGAAGTATTCAAACAAAAACAATTTTATTTCGCAATCAATGACAACCTTGATGATGTAAAATAAATATGTATTATTTTGTAATTATTTTTATTTCATAAACCTCACAAGAATTTGTATTACCTAAACAATATACATTACTTTTAGTGACAATTTTGAAGTTGTTTTAATAATGAAAATGTGTACCTAATATTCTCCTTGGAGCAGTAAATATTTCATGTGATAGTTAAATAAATTGAATTTTTTATTAGTAACAACAAATTTCAGATATTTATACGAATTTTTGTTGCACAGTTGTTTATCAAGTTTTAGTTTTAAAAATTGAAAATATTGTGAAAGAATTCCCGAATTGAGTCTATTCAATCATTCGCCCCCCTTATTTCTTCGTCTATGGTGTTGATCTGTCGGCCGCCATATTCCAACAATAGTCATATGCTTTGCCTCCTCACCTCCCCTGATCATAACCATGTTGGAGTATAAACATTTCGTATTTTATGAATGAATAGCTCTGTCTATTGTATTTTATATGTCTGTGGGTTAGAATGAGTCAGGTTAGCTAGTGACGAAGCGACCAAATCTGAGTTCATATTCGGCTTTTTCAAGCCAAAATAAGTAAGAATCCGAAATTTGATCAAAACTGGGAGATTTTGGACAACACTAAATAATTACCTATTTTTTTCACCTGTAAATTATAGGTATGTACAGGGTGTCCAATTTTCGATGTTTGTATGGAGTATCTCAGTAACTATAGAAGGTGAAAAAAATGGAGGGCGCATACTCAATCTCTTTTGTCGACACAAATTCATTGGCGAAACCCAAAATTCGCTATATTCTTTAGTTTTTGAATTATTAACAAAAATTTCATTTTTCCACTTTAAGACAAGTGTGCATATCATAGTTGTTTGTGAAGTCACGAGATAATATCTTTTACTTTATTTAGGCACTTTTTAAGTGGTTAAAATGTATTTTTTCAAATGGGAATGATGGTTGGCTGTGGTTTGATTGGATCGGATTCTTTCCCCTTTCTAACGATCTATTGGGATCTGACATGGAGGCGGAGCTTAGGTGATAACGTCAAAACATGGCGTCTCAAAACCAACTTTCAATAAGAGTTATATTAGAGATTTGAAAGTTTTTTGAGTTTTTCCTATGAAAATGTTAGTTTCGAGTGAAAGTGTGAAGCTATATGTAGGTGAAAATTTACTGTGTGGCATCTATGACAGAGCTTGTCCAATTATTTCCATGATAATATCATTTAACTGATTGAATCGTAAAAGTCAAGATGTAATGAAATTACGAGAAATATGATATGTTAGAAAACTTTATTCAAAGTAACAACAGTTGTGATATTACATCTGAGATAAATTTCAATGGCTACCCAGGAAGAAGACAACCTAATAAATTTATTTTCGACTGATTAAAAGAAAATCTTATTAATTGTGAATCATTCAACAAGCCAAGACCAAAATATTAGATATTCACATAATTTTTTTTTATAAGACATTACAATTATTAACAACAATACAAATTACAATAAATATTCAAACTTATAGTCATTGTGGTTAATACATAAATCACATCTCTTAATAACATTCTGAACTGCCTTATGAATATGAATATTTGAAACTGAATTCACAAAGTATAAAATTTACGTGACTGTCGTATTTTAACGTATCATATATATCAAAAAAATCTTAATAACCAACGGTACTACGAAATTTTGAATCAGTAAATTATTGAGGAATTCATGGACAATCCACCCTTAGTTGAGACACAAAATCAGTTCTACCAACATGATGGTTCACCGCCTCATAATATAAGTAGCGTTTCAGAATTGTTTAATACTAATTTTGGAGATAACTGGATGGTGAATATAATTCCAGTGAGGTCGCCACTACAATCACCTGACCACTGTATTTTTTTTTGAGGATATATAAACGACAATTATATAAGAAAACCAGTAACAATATGAACGAACATAGACAATATATTATAGAATGTGAAATACATTTCAAATATTGATATTGTAAATATGCATAATGCAGTTCAGAATATTATAAAGATAGGTATGTAATTTATGTATCAACCATAAAGAACATCAGTTCTTCACAACATTTATTGTAATTTGTATTATTTTCCTATAGTTGTAATGTCTTGTAAAATTAGATGTAAATCTCTAGATTATACAGAAAAAAAGTGCCTTAAGAATGTCTCGTAATTTCACAAACAACCATGATATGCACACTTGTGTCAAACTTTTGTTTTTAACTCGAAAATAAAAGACGATTTCAAATTTTGGTTTTCGCCATTAAATTTGAATCGAAAAAAGAGATCGAAAATGCGTTCTCCTTTTTTTTGTATTTCCTATAGTTACCGAGATACCCCATACAAACATCGAAATTTGCCACCCTGTGCGCACTCTTATCGTCACGCCGTAAGCAAATTATTTTTTTTTAACTTTCTGCCTATAAGAAAATGATTAAAAAACATATTTATGAATTACTACGTGAAAACTAGAGGAGAGAGTCTTGGAATATACTACGGATGGTCACCGAAGGGGGGTGGATAAAAGTTGTAAAAAATAGGTCACGTAGTTTGGGTACGTTCCTTTATCTTGGATTTGAAGAAATCTTAACAGGTCATCGAAGCCTCTTTGAACTGACACATTTATGAATAATTTGAGAATAGACTTCTTCGAACAAACATATGCCAAAGACACGTGTTATTTTCTTTTTATATTATGATTATGCTTCTTTCATAGGTTCATATGGGTCATTTTGCGAGATCAAACCTTTTTTCGATTATAGATGTTGATGATATATACAAAAATATGTAATCAAAGGTAAAAAATCATCTCAAGTTTGAAAAAGGAAATTTATCTGAAAACCGAAAGTTATCGGATATACGTGCTCGAACAACAAGAATTCTACATTTTTTCAAACAGAAACAGAGAGAACAAAATAAAGCTTTTCCGGTATAATTTTTTTTTCTCAGTACTGAAATTTAAGATGAGTATAATCACAATATTCATTTTCATAAGCAACTTCTATTATTAAAAATCTGAAGGATTGGGAATGAGAATACTCGGGAGAACCAAACTCTTATGTTTATGAAACACCACAGCTTTTTTATGATTTTTACTCATTTATGATAGGGTGCAATAACATCGTGTTGATTCCGGCCGCAGCTAAAGGGACATCGCTCAATAAATTATTGCGGCGATAATTTGCAAAGCTCAACTTAAGTATGTATAACATTATTGATTGATGCCTGCCGTCAATGACAGTATCTCCGCACAACAGCACACAAAGAGATTTAATAATATTATTAGGTTTAGTAAACTCTTCACTTGGTTCAGAATTCAAAGATCATAATTCAGGCAGTTTATTAGTTTTTCATACGCAGCCGGTATATCGAATCTTCCCAATATATGCCAATGGTTTGCATATGTTTTCTCAAGGAGCAGTGACATATTAATAGTCTCATCATTTGTCTTATTTGAACCTCATCAAGTTCCAGATAGTCATTTTACAGAACCTCTGATGGTTTCTTACCCATGAGTTGGCTAGGTTCTCATCTTGATAAGCCATTCCATAGTCTAGTCAACAAGTGCGTTTTTGTTCAACTTTTTTCAGCAGTCTCGGAATAATATGAGCAAGGTTTCATTCGGTTCGGAATAGAATGTAGATATTTTTTGAAGAACATTAAGTTTCGCTCGCGAAAGTTGTAAAAGTTATAAACAATTTACTGAAAGAAAAAAAAAGGGGTTTGGTTTATTGTAAATATCTCAAAAATCAATTGAGATTTTATATATCTAAAAAAAGATTCGAAGAGAGAAGAAAATTTCCTTAAAGAAAATTTCAACTGTCGGAACTTTAGGATCAATAATTATAATTTACTCAGAGAGGTAGAAATACGGCTGAAAACTGCTAATCTGGCTTGCGCAAAACATGCCCATTTAGGACACTTCAACAAGAAACATTATTTAACCATATTTAATAAGAAAATTAAGAGATGAAAAAATTCAGGCACTAACTGGACGATGAACAATAATTCGGTAGCAAAAAATTTTCTTCGCTATTTTTCAATTAGTTATACAATAGTTAATTAATTAGTTTTTGCTGCTTGAACAAGAACATTGCAAGTGCGTTAACTGTTGAACTGTGAATCTGAGATTTTGTTTCGTTTTTGGAGCTAGTTTTGAAAGGCTTCTGAATAAATTCCCTTTGAAAAAATTCGAAAAATTTTTTTTAACTTTTTTATTAATAATTTACGTAGTTGCAAAAAAAAAAATTCCTCAATCATAATTTTTTTTTCAATCTTCCTATGAACAACGCATTTGTTCATAACAATTTTTTATACAATAGAGAGACAAAACATTTTAAAATTTTTTGAACAGGGATTTATTCTGAAGCCTTTCAAAAATAGCTCCAAGGAAGAAAAAAAATCTCAGACCTATGGTTGACCAGTTATAACACCTACAATTTTCATGTTCAAGTCCAAAAAAATTAATAATTAACAATTGCATAACTGATCGAAAAATCGTGATAAAATTTTTTTGCCACCGAGTTATTATTCATTCACCTATTCAGTAAGCACCCCAATTTTTTCGTGCATAAACTTTCGTATTTAATTTGGTTCGATAATGTTTTTTGTTGAAGTGTCCAAAATGGGCTTGACGTGCGCAAGCCAGATTAACCGTTTTCGGTCGTATTTTCACCCCTCTGGGAAAATTATAAATACTGATCATACAGTTTTGAAAGTTGAGATTTTATTATAGGAAATTTCCTCCTCTTTTTGACTGTTTAGATACCAAATATTTCAATTGGTTTTCGAGTTATCCGCAGAAAACCAAACATTTCTTTTTCATATTTCAGTAAACTGTAATTGTTTATAACTTTTACAATTCTCGCGAGTGGGACTGCAGTTTTTTCAAAAAATATCTAAATGCTATTCCGTATCGAATGACACCTTGTTCATATTTTTCGGAGACTGTTGAAAAAAATTGAACAAAAAGCACTTGTTGATTACACTATCCAGTTTTGTCTAAACTTACCGTGACATGCAGGTGAGTGTCTGCGTTATTGAAATGCTTATTACTGGTTCAGTATGAGACCTTTTTCTCATCAGGATATCTGCATTATCATTAACTGTTTATCTCTTATCCTAGAACCTACCTATTGTATCACCTTATTGTGGTTAATCAGTACCAATAACTTCTACAGATATTTCTACCGGTTTAAATCAGAAATCAATCAATCAATGTA
This sequence comes from Cynegetis impunctata, assembly GCA_030704885.1. Classification (NCBI taxonomy): domain Eukaryota; kingdom Metazoa; phylum Arthropoda; class Insecta; order Coleoptera; family Coccinellidae; genus Cynegetis; species Cynegetis impunctata. The sequence continues at coordinate 91,771 of JARQZK010003061.1, read as the reverse complement.
TAACATACTTGTTGGCCTATACTTTCATAAAAAATAGATTTGAACAAGGAAAATCAATTTTTGAAATGAATATTTATAACGAATATCGAACTTACGAATAATTAACAAACTAACGAATAATTAACGAAAAACCTCTCAAGTGAGCCAATTATATGTGTCAAAAGCGTAAGATCGGTGCATGTATTTATTGAGCGTAATCTTTTGTAGTAGTGGAGCATTGCTTATACAATAGGAGATTTGGCTATTCACTCCATAACTTATCAGATAAAAATGAAATCGAAACAGCTGTCTATTGTTCTTGGATTAGAGTGAATAGCTATATTTCTATTAATCACCATTATTACATGAGGAAATGTTAAATTCTTGTTGAGGAATCACATATAGCTAGCTCAATGTGAAAGATATTTCAAAGTTTTCAATTCTCAAATTACATTTCTTCTTCATATTCATGTATGTTGTATATACTTTTAAATTTTTAATGAAAACATTCTTCAGAAATATATTCTATTTCCATATAAACTTCATGAAATCAGGTTTAAATGTGGAATAAGATTTTCGAAATGTTAATGTAGGCTATATCGTGAGTTGCTTGACTGGAAATTGTAAGAATAAGAATCTTGGTAAATGATGAAATGGAGTGGGTTTTTATTTCATGCGATAATCTTATCTTAAAATTATGAGGCAATTTAGCATGATACTTTCCAAAACTTTACGTGCTGAAATACTCTTTTAATCAGCAGGAAATGTGTAATTCGAGGGACAGTCGGACAGTCACGATCATGTCACTCTAAAATTTCATGTGGTATGTTTTTTCACTTGCTGAAGTGTAAATTTGGAGGAATGATGGATCTTCTTCGGTGAGTTCACTCTTATTGTTTTATGTTATTGGTATTGATGATGTTGGAAACAGCAATAACAATTCATTATCTGACTTAATCAAGAGGATATTAATATATATTCATGAACCTCATTGCATGATTATACACCATATTTATTTCAAAGCCGTAGAGATTATCGCTAAGATAACTGCTCCAATGACAAATATTTTTCGAACGAATTTCAATACCAAAACGATTTTATTTGATATTTAACAAAGTTAATATTTTCCATGATATATGATACAATTTTTCATATGATTTTTTCTATAATATGATATATAGGACTAATAATTGGATATTATTACTCAAATGTTTATCAGAAATAAGATTCGATGTACATGTTCTGAATTGTATATTATAGTTTCTAGTGAGCTACTCAGAAAATATACTCACAATTACAAATCAAAATAAACTAAATAATAAAAATGAATTTTTTTAATGTATCTTTTACTGTGTGAATATAAATTGTGGCTCGATAAAATCGAATGAAATAGTAGTATGCAGTAGACGGTAGAAGTATTTTATATAATCGAGATATGAGAAAAGAATGAATATAAATTATTCTTGCAAGCAATATTGCTACTTGCGTTGAAATGATAAACTATCCGGAGACTTGTGTCTGAATAGAATCATGAGGTGACTAATGTATCCACATAGTAAATAACTTCACGGTAATTTCAAAATTACATTTTGCAATATTTTGGTGTTTGGCATATTTGTAATTTACTAGTTTCATTAAAATTTATCACATGAAAGTTGGAGATCCAAAACTTATTGCAAACATTTCTTCAATGGGGAGCCAGATCAGGTACAGGCAAAATCATTTTAAATATTATATATATTATATATATATATATATATATATATATATATATATATATATATATACATACATATATATATATATATATTTATTTATATATATATATATTTATTTATTTATTTATTTATTTATTCATTTGAATTGTTGTTGCCTGTAAACTATTTTTAACTTCTTGATTATTATTAGCAATAACAGGCTTGGTGAATCTGAAGAAACTCGATTTTATTAAAAAGTTGACGTTTCGCCACGACATTCGTGGCTTTATCAAAACTGTTGATAAAGCCACGAATGTCGTGGCGAAACCTCCACTTTTTAATAAAATCGAGTTTTTTGAGATTCAACAAGCCTGTTATTGCTAATAATTATCAAAAAGTTATATATATATATATATATATATATATATATATATATATATATATATATATATATATATGAAATTGCTGAAAAATTCATCAAATTCTGTGTTTTACCAATAAAAACCCTATAAAATTTTTTCAATTTTGTTGTGATCTTTTCACGGGGTGAAACATGCAATTCCCGTTCCATGTTTTACCAGAACTTTTTAACAAAAATTTCTTGATTTATATATCTTTGTGAAAGAATGATTCACTGCTAAACTTTGTTGTTTCCAATAGTTTATTAAATATATTGAATAAAAATTAACAATTAAATTAGTCAACTAGTTTCGGGTTATGGGCCCATTATCAGTCTTGATAATGGGCCCATAACCCGAAACTAGTTGACTAATTTAATTGTTAATTTTTATTCAATATATTTGTGAAACTTAAAGCCAAGTGTTTTTATTTTAAATATCAGTATTTAATCATGTTTCACCAAGTGATAAGCGAAACTTCAATATTAGTTATATATATATATATATATATATATATATATATATATATATATTATATATATATATATATATATATATATACATATATTAATTCAAAACAATTGATTATACAAACAATTCATACATGTGGAAAGGTTAAATAAAAGGATAGTATTCAATAATTAGTGAAATAGGAAAAACCCATTTCAAACTGCTAGTCAGATAGTTTGGTAGTTTTGAAAAGATTCAGAAGGAGGCTTGTAGAATGATCAATTCAGCTATTCAATAGGAGAACTGAATGTTTGTTTTCAATTATCCGTAAAGATTCTAGAAAATTGAGTTTAATTCCTTTACTTTCAGCATTTTATATTTTAAAGTCAAAATTGAATGTGTGATCTTCTTGAATTAAATGGTTTGCACAATGTAAATCCCACTTTTGATTAACAAAGCTACGTTTGTGTTCTGAAATTCTGGTCAGGGAGCTTCTGAAAGTTCTATCAATGTTAAATCTATAAAAATCACCATAATTAGTTTCATAAACTTCTGATATTTTCATTTCATAAACTCCAGATATTTTCATTTTGTGAACTTTCGATTTATTATCTTTTATACGATTGCCGAAATTATTGTTTTTACTTGAATTTCTGATGTAAGTGAGGCTGTTGTATTTGATATTATCTCTGGTAAGGGGTATGCCTGCCTGATCGCATTTTTGAAAAACTTTTTATCTATCATCTTGTCTAAAATAATGGGGTAATTATTATTCACGTCAATTTGTTTAATTATATTTTTCTCGATGTTAAAATTGATGTCTGAAATCGGAATACTCACTAAACGATGAACCATACCTACTATTGAAAGCTGCCATTTTGTGTTGGAATAGATGTAGGAAAGTACTATGTATGACGTTACCAGTATGCAGCTTTCAATAGTATGGTACATCGTTTATTAATATCCCGCTGTCAAACATCAATTTTAACACCAAGAAAAATATAATTGAACATATTGCCGTGAATAATACTTATAAATCCATAATATGGATAAAGTGAAGTTGATTCTTCATTTATGCATATCTGAAAATTTTAAGTAGATTATTTCAGGAGTGAATAAGTTCATTAATGAACATCGGTTTTCACTTGTGGATTAATTTTTGTTTGAAAAAGTTCCTCAAACAGTATTCCCAGTAAATATGAAACTAATTCTCATTATCTTTCTTCAACCTCTCTGAATTCCACCGATTTTGTACATCTGTAAGCTGAAAAATCGTTCATATTGCGATAAAAATATGAAAGCTAGTACAGATGTTTATTTTAGTTATAGTAATGATATAAGATCAAGACTTAAGCTGGATCTTATCTATGACGTTATATATTCCTATTCTAAACCAAGATGGCCGACACTTTCGTCAATATTGTGTAAAAATACTGCAGGTTATGATAGAAAGCTGAAATTTGGTACAGATGTTCACTGTTAGTGTAGTAGTAATCATATAAGATTAGGATCTCATGTGAATCTTACCTGGGACGTCATATATTTCTACTTCAATTTAGGATGGCCGACAATATTATCAATATTGTGTAAAAATACTACGGATTGTGATATTGAATCTTGATAGAGAATATCATTTTTGTAGTAGTAATGATATAAGATCAAGATCGAATGTTGATCTTACATATGATGTCATTGGTAAAATCCAAGATTTTTTAAAAGTTTTCAATTTTGATTAAAATACTGCGGATTGTTAGCTAAAATTTGCTACAGATGTTCTACAATATGAAAGTACAAATATAAGATCAAAATCCTATGTTCTTATCTTTGATGTCATGATTTGCTATATACATTATAAACCAAAATAGCTGACGAAGTGAATACAAAACAAAGTGAAAGTAGAAACAAAATATTTATTATGATAGGAACATTTCTTCATAATAAAAATACTGATAAGTAAACTTAGTATATTTATGAATAAGTAACATTAAATTTTACATTTTAACCCTAATTTCGGTAACAGTTCCCAGCGCAAACACAAAGTCCGGTGCATGGTAGACTTGCTTTAGAACATGTACATGGACCTCAGCATGATGTTCTGCACTTACTAAAAAGTGATTGTAACAGTTTAAACTGTCATACATTGGCTTAAAATCTAGAAATGGGAATGTAGAAGAATTTTTCAATCATGAAAATCAAACTTTCAAGCCATCAATATCAGATACGAGGAAACAGAGACAAGAACAAAAGTAGCAGCTAGTTGACAGTATTGCTGGTAAAACATAAGTATTAAACAATCCAGATGTAGATGAAAAAATATTAGATGGTGCTGCTATTGTCGAAATGCTAAATCCAAAGTCATGCAAACTATTTGAAGATTATGCTGCTATCGTAGTTTTTCCCTACATAGTAAATCAAATCAGCAATGTGAAACGGTTGGATCTGGTGTGGGATACATATTTTGACGGAAGTATCAAGCAGAGCTCAGAGAAAGAAGGGATGAAGGTATTCGTAAATGAGTTACTCAGAGATTAAAAAGTTTCTTCAGTGATAAAAACAGAGTTTTTTGAATTTCTCAGTAAACGGGTTGTTTTGCTTAGGAAAACAAAAAATTATTACATGCCATAAAAAAAGTTCTACACCGATTAATAATAAAGAAAGGATATCACCGTGCTATCATGATAGGATGATAGTGTGGGTGCATGCTCTAAATCAAGCCTACTATGCACCGAACTTTGTGTTTGTAAAATGTACATCATGTGAAGCATAATGTTACTTCTACATATATATATATATATATATATATATATATATATATATATATATATATATACATATATATATATATATATATATATATATATATATATATATATATATATATATATATATATATATATATATATATATATATATATATATATATATATATACATATATATATATATATATATATATATATATATATATATATATATATATATATATATATATATATATATATATATTATATGGTGTGGCTCCGTAGTTCAGTTTTCAGTGCGTTGGGCTACTGAACAAAAGGTCGGTGGATCGAATCCCGGCCGAACCAAAGAATTAATGCGGAGTCACCTCTCGTAAGGCAATGACAAACCACCAAGAAGTATTCTGCCTTGTGGAGCCTCTCTATAAAGAAGTTCGGAACCGTAAAATAACTGTAGGTCCCTTCTATTCGTGTATCGCTGTATCACGCACAGCACGAGTAGTTGCAGAGAGGTCGCCACACCCTAAAAACCGGGTACGGCACCACAAGAAGAAGATATATATATATATATATAATATATATATATATATATATATATATATATATATATATATATATATATATATATATATATATATATAACAGGGGCGGTTAAGGAGGCTTACTTTCACATATATATATATATATATATATATATATATAGAGATATCAATTATTGGTATAACAGGTTTATTTCAAACATTACATTTTAAAATTAAAATTCATTGGACGTTTCAATGGAGTTTCCATCTTCATCAGCTTAAATCGGGATAAAATACCATTCAAATGCCTAAATATAAAACATATATACACATACACTAAAATAAAATAAAATAAATTGTATCTCACCTGAATGTTCGTCGGTAGTTGTCACAATACTACTTGACTCTTGAATCTCTGTTTAACCGATGTATAATCGTTCATGCGTATAGAGTTCATGTATTACAATAATGGGGCATATATCGAACTTAGGCCCTTTATATCTATTTTGTTGTTAACTGTGTTGTCTTGGTTCTTCTGTATAAAAATCATTTCAAGGATTTCGCGTGATTTTAAGTTTTTTTCTATAGTTAGTATGTGTGTTTCATCGTAATCGAAATCATGTCTTTCTGATTGTTTGTGTTTGTTCAGTGCAGTGTTCGCTGTTTTGGCATATCTGTGGGTTTTAGTCTATCTTGTAGACGTTGTGAGGTTTGTCCGATATATACTTTATTGCAATCTTTGCATGCGCTATCTGTATACTGAACGGTTTTAAAATGTTAGTTATTTTCGGGGTCAGGTATGTGATGTATGGAATAGGTACGTATATTTTTTTATCTGTAGACTCTGGTGTGTTAGATCTTGGTTCCTTGTTGTAGGTTTTATGTACTTGGATTTTGATGTTTTTGTCTATTATATGAGAAGGGTAGTTGTTGCGTATCAGAAGTGATTTCGCTTTTTTGAGTGTTTCAGGTCGGAATCTGGGAGATGTTAGTTGGACAGCTCTGTATATTACGTTGCTAACCCCGAAAATAACTAACATTTTAAAACCGTTCAGTATACAAATAGCGCATCAACCTCAAAATCAGATAAAACAACTCTACACCAACTTAAAGAGCAAAATTCCAACAGAAAAGAAATCCCACGTAGTATACAGCGTTCCCTGCAAAGATTGCAATAAAGTATATATCGGAAAAACCTCACAACGTCTACAAGATAGACTAAAAGCCCACAGATATGCCAAAACAGCGAACACTGCACTGAACAAACACAAACAATCAGAGTGACATGATTTCGATTACGATGAAACACACATACTAACTATAGAAAAAAACTTAAAATCACGCGAAATCCTTGAAATGATTTTTATACAGAAGAACCAAGACAACACAGTTAACAACAAAATAGATATAAAGGGCCTAAGTTCGATATATGCCCCATTATTGTAATACATGAGCTCTATACGCATAAACGATTATACATCGGTTAAACAGAGATTCAAGAGTCAAGTAGTATTGTGACAACTACCGACGAACATTCTGGTGAGATACAATTTATTTTTTCTAATTTTGACATATAAAGTGACACATTTCAAAAGTCATCGACGTTTTGAAACGTTTTACTTTTCGCAACTGGTTACGAAAAGTAAAATATTTCGTAACTGTTGATGAAAAGTAAATTTCGCCATTAATTGTGAAAAATACAGTACCATTGTAAGACTAAACTACTTGAACTATGTACTTCTTTACCTTTATATATATATATATATATATATATATATATATATATATATATATATATATATATATATATATATATATATATATATATATATATATATATATATATATATATATATATATATATATATATATATATATATATATATATATATATATATATATATATATATATTTGATGTTGGTACTACATAAATTATGAAGATCAATAAATTTATTATTTAGGTAACTTTAACACGTGAATGGGAAAATTATTTATAAATATTAATTACACAATTTGAACAATTAGTGATATTGAACCCAGCAGATAACATAGTTTTCTGTGTAGCATTAATTTGCTTATTGTCCATGTAATTTTCTCCTAGGATGTTTGTCGCAATCTTTTGTTTATTAATTATGGAATTCTCCACGTAACCCTCAGCAACTGTATTAGACTTCCATCTCCATCCTCCATGCTGTTTGATTCTCAGCAAATCAGCTCCAGAATCGGCAAGCAGAGTAGTCGATGACCGCCGAAAACAGTGACCAGTATACAAACAAGGATTTGGCAAATTTAAAAACTGGGCGATCATTTTCGGCAAATTTCCAAACGTGTTAATACCTACAGGTTTCACTCCACATCTTCCATTCAAATATTTGACAAAAAATCTGTCATGGTTAACATTTGATGGCCTTAGATTAACGTATTTCTTTACCATTTCTATGCAATTTATACCGTCAAAAGCTCCAGCGGTTATAGCAAATTCTCGACATACTTTCGTCTTTGTGTTGGGAATGGCTACTTTAGCAAATTCCTCCTGAAACACTACATTTTCTACGCGAAAAAAAGTTAATTCACCTTTTCGGCAAGCTCCAGCAACTCCAACGATCAATGCTACCTTATTCATTAAATGTTGCTCATCGGAAGCTTCTTTCAGAAAATAGGCAATGTTTTCTTTACTAAAAACTTTTGACTTTTAAGGCTGGTAACCTTCAGAATGTCGTTTCAAAAAAGCCAGTAAATTTGTATACTTCTTGATGTCAATATTTCTCTTCAAGCACAATTCGGTTCTTAACATCGAATATGAGCTCCACAAGGTTGAATTCTTCATTCCCTTTATTTCTTGAAAATACGCTAGCAAAACTTTTTCGTTCAAATTAGTAATCCTTTTTTGTTCGCACCATAAACAAAATTTGGCATAGGACAAATCATACTTGCTCCTCGACTTCTAAGGAATAATTGTAAATAACGCAGATTGAGCCGCTTCCTCGATGTCGCTCGGTACGTCGTTCTCTGAATCGGACATTGCAGTATATATTCTTCTACTTTAAAACAAATTCAAGGAATTATTTACGAAAAGAAAAGCGATTATTATTTTCACTTATTTGACAATCAAATTCATAGACAAACACTATCGAAATTACGAAATATGACACTAACGATACTTCCATAGCAACGAAGTGAAAAATAAATATCTCCGAATTCACTAGACGAGGGACGCTTGTAGGGACGTTTTGATACTTTTAATTTAAATTCAAATAGTCACATCCTATTCAAAATTAGAAAAAATATTGTGTGAAACACGTTGGGAAACACTATTTTTCGTAACTCGCGTTCTTTTGCGCAACTCGCTTCGCTCGTTGCGCAGAAACACGCTCATTACGAAAAATAATGCTTTTCCCAACTGGTTGCACAAATAACTATTATTTTATTTTAGTGTATGTGTATATATGTTTTATATTTAGGCATTTGAATTGTATTTTATCCCGATTTTAGCTGATGAAGATGGAAACTCCATTGAAACGTCCAATGAATTTTAATTTTAAAATGTAATGTTTGAAATAAACCTGTTATACCAATAATTGATATCTCTTGGAATGAATACGATAAACAGGTAAAAATCAAGAATTCAAATATATATATATATATATATATATATATATATATATATATATATATATATATATATATATATATATATATACAGGGGCGGCTATTCGAAGGCGGCTAAGCCTCCTCCTCAATAATATTCCGTGTATCACTAATATATTATATTGAATAGTCAGCAGTCAGCATATTCATATTAATCAAAATCATATTATTTTATGCCCCTACCTTCCTTTCAACCTACATTATATAATATAATTTATTAATTACGATAGAAGGTATTTACATTTACTGCATTTCATTCATTTCAAGATTTGTGGCAACGCTGCAGAGGCTTAAAAAGGTATATTTTCAACGTTCATTATGCCTGCCACAGAAAAGCAGACAACGGTGCAAATACTGCGAATGAATACTTCATTGCAATAGAAAAGAAAAACACATGTAAATGGCAACAACGATTGCACCTAAGTCTCAGACAATGTCGACCAATCACAACTACAGGCTTTCGGGTAAAATCGTGTAAATTCGTTGGACATGGACCGTTGTGACTTGTCGTGGACGAAAATAGTTTGTTTTGGTTTTAATTTGGCGTATTGTTTTTAAAATGAGTTCGGTTACTGAAGTTAATTTTAACAATTTCAATGGTGACTTAGTGGAATATTTGTTATCCCATAACTTTAGTGCACTAAGTTAAAACGATAAATTTTTAATAAAAACATTGCGACCAACCCCGGAATTAAACAATTTGGTGCAGCGTAGCAGAATCGCGGTTTTAATATCAGAAATTATGAGAGACATCCTTGGCTTACCGGATCACAGGTAAAAATAAATTATTTTGTTGGCAGTGTTTACTTTTTACTAGGGAAAATGTCTCTGTTTGGCACTGGCATCTATGCAGGAATTATGGTAAATATAGATAATACAACAGACTGCCCCGATTTTCTTGAAATTTCGGATTACCTATGTCTTATTTTGGCCTGAAAAAGCCGAATATGAAGTCAGATTTTGTCGCTGGGTCATCTTTTTTTTTTAAAAACTTGAGGTGACCTGACTTTTTCTAACCTCACTTACCTTACCTCCTAGTCCATAAAAGTATGAAATTTATGAAATAGATGAATTTTATAATCAAAAAGACAATGTTTTTATATATAATACTAAATAAATAAGCGAAAAGAGGAGAGTAATAAACAGTTGAATTTGCAGGCGATGCATAATCCGGATTTGCGGGAAAACGGGGAGTTTTTCGGGAAATTTGACATTTTTCCGGGGTAGATCGGGGTCGATTCGAGGCAACTACGAAGCGTTTTTTTCGAAAAAGGGCCCCGTTCGGCCCCCAGAGACCGCCGAAAATTACGTCGAAAAGCGCGCGCGGGCCGAACGGCATTACCTAGAGGGCGAAATCGAGCGAAATCGGTAAATTCGATCCTTCCGAACGCGATCGCGACTTTTTGCCGCGTCGAAGTCGGCCGGGAAACGCCCGAGAAAAATTCCCGAAAAGACGTCCACTCTTCGCGGACGAAAACGAGGCGCCCCGGGTTTTCCGGGGTCTACTTTTTCAAATATCGAAAAATTTCGACGCGACATTTTTTTTCCGATAGAAAACCGATTTCTACATCTTATTGCGACATTGAAATTTCGATCCGGAAATTGCTTCGGGAATTTCGAATTTTCAAAGTTGGACGATTTTTCGGAGCGAAAAAAAAAGGTCGAATTTTCGTTCGTTTCGGCCGGTCGGAAAGAATGCTGTGGACGAAGCCACACCCACTTATCTGTGCCTCGAACATCGAACGAAAAAATTTATCAATCAGCGACTTAAGTATAGTGCGACGGTTTATCGGAGCCGAACGACTTAGAAAGAGACACAAAAAAAAGTCCATCGCTGCTCGATCGATAACCCCTACTTTCCAATGACTTCTGATTGGCCGAATTCATTGTCAAAATTGAAAGTTCTCGAAAGGCCCGGCGTCATGTTTGCATCGAAACGACGCTACAAATTTTCTCCGGAAAATGAGCTTTAAATCTTCTTCCAGGTAAGTTTTTCACGTGAAAATATAATTATTAGCCGTCGATCGGTAATATAAAATATATTCATTTTCAGGTAGTTTACGAACCAGTAGCTGTCACAATTGAAGTTCGCATTTCGTAATTTACAATGCTCCCTAAGTTCGAAAGGAAAATGTTCGAAAATGCATTTGGCGACTCTTTCCCAATTATATAAAGATGGAAAATGGTTCGAAATTGCAGACTATGCGGAGTACGAGGTAGATAATTTCAAATATTCATTGCAAAATTTAAATTTAGTTAAATTCGACGAGGTAAGATGTCAGATTTGACGTCGCATTACGTATTTTCGATTGCTTCTTACTTAGAATGAAAAGATTCGAAAAACCTATTTAGTGCCACTTTTGCGGGAATATTAATATGACAAATGGTTGAGAATTGCAGATTATACGAAATATGAGGTAGATAATTTTGGATTTTTATTGGAAAATTAGATTTTGGTTATATTCGACAAGGTTAGATTAGCCTGACTACGAGAATAATTATATTTCGATTATCATAAGATAGGGGTTTATTTTACTTTTAAACTTTTGAATTACTCCATCGTTATTAATTTCAGTAGTTTTTACTTTCAGATAAAGCAAAATTCATTTTCAGAAAGTTCACGAACCGGTCGCGGTCAGAATTGAAGTTCGCATTTCCTGATATGAAATAGGTTACTGTGAAATTATCTTGAACGTGGTACTAAATCTATTTTGGATGTTTTCTGAACGAATAAAAGGTACTATTCATAACCCTACAATTTCCAACTACCACTCACCAAAAGAATGTGTGTTGTTATCGATATTCATATAACCTCATCAAGTCTAAATTATTGCCCAACTTCATAAATATTGGTGATATGTTTTGCAAAGTACTGTGAATTTTCTATATATTTAGTGGTTTTTATTAATATGAATTTGATTTTCAGGTAATCGGTGACTTTGGTTGAAATGAATTGAAATAAAATGAAAATGTGTTAAATCTGTCTTAACTAATGAAAGAATACAAGAAGCAGATGTGACTACAAGATAAAACTTCAATGTATCGAATGGATTTGAAAGTAATATATGGATCTTATAAATATGCTTATAATATTTGAGTAATTAAAATCAGTTATTCTTCACTCGCTTAGAGTGAAAATTTTTCATTCACTTATTCAAAGCCATAGTGCACTTTTAACCTTCATTTAAATGCTCAGCTTTAATAGATATTGATGTTATATTTGTTGATTTAAGTACTACGAATACGAATTCAAGTACTACGAATTCCTATATTTTCTGTTACTAAAATAAGAATTTGGTCTTTCAGGTAATGGGTGACTTTGGTTGAAGTGCATTGCATTGTAATTATGTCCAGTTCTGCATCAATCAATGGAACAATACAATTATATACATTTCTTAATTCAAATACATCACTTGAAAGGAAGTAATCTATGTGGGACTAATTGAAGCTGAAATGAATTTTTCAATATATCCTTTTACTGTCTTGAAACAAATGTGAGTAAAATTAATAATTCCAATGAATTCTTAGTAATTTATTATCCTTACATATGCTATATTCACAATATTCAAGTAATCAGAGTCAGTTTAATTCCTTCGCTTACCCTGAAAATTATCTATTCACTCATTGAAAGCCATATTGTTCTTTTTTACTTCATTACTCAAATGAATTCGAATGTAATTATTGGTTGGTGGTGGTTTATAACAGTAAATCTGATTATCAGTTTCTTTGATTTGTGTTCTTGGTTGGTAGTGACTAATGTCGATGAAATATGAATGATGCAAAAAATCACAACCACAAATCCAAGAATTCAATCAGATGTTTTTTCTATTAGCTTCGACAAACCAGATATAATCTTTATTGAATATTTTCAAAAAAATATTACATATTTAATCTTCGCTTTAACCAGTGAATTCTAATTTTTGTGTTTTGCATTATAGATTATTCTTCATCGAATATTGAAACGTAATTAGAAAAATTTAACATCATTTTTGTTTTAACTGAACCAGAAAACCCAAGAAAAGAATTTTTACTATATATATATATATATATATATATATATATATATATATATATATATATATATATATATATATATATATATATATATATATATGCGTATTTTCAGTATCAAACTGTTCTAATAATGGCTATTTTTAAACTAAATTCTGTATATTTTTCACTAGGATTACCAGATGTGTATCCATGAAGACTCACTAACAAGGATATTTGTGATTTCTCAGAGCACTAGAGGGTTCAAGACAGAATTGTAATCTGTTGATGTTACCTGGAAAACAACTTGGAAAAAGCTTCAGTTTACTGATAGACGAGTGATTTGAGAAACAATTAGATGTAGAATACTACAACGGAAACAGATAGAATGAGACGGAGGGCATTTTCCATCTTAAATTTCTACATTGAAAGGTAATGAAAGACTATAATAATTATCAAGGTCTACTCCTAATGGTAGGATATTCATAATTTTTCAATTACAAATTCAGAATTATATGAGAATTTAAATATGTGGATAGTAGATGCATAGATATAATCTATTATTATTTGAGATTTCGTGGTTCTTGAATTTGTATTTGGATTTCCACATTAATATATATAAGTGTATATATATATATATATATATATATATATATATATATATATATATATATATATATATATATATATATATATATATATATATATATATATATATATATATATATATATATATATATATATATATATATATTATATATAATATTCGAATTGATTAAATAACTACTATTTCCTTATTTCGTTTCCAGGGTTGCTAGCTGCGTCTAAGAATATTATGTAGAAAATTATAGTCCACAATCTAGAAGTTTTCTGAAGAAGGAATGGAACAACAAGTTTAAGAGTTCACTGTGTGACTTTTCATTGAGAAGATAAATCCATAACAAATTTTGAATAAAGGGGAGAGAGCTTTAGTCGATTGGTATCTGAGTAGTTTGAGACGGAAATAGTTGGAGGAACCTATCCATCTAATATCTACATAACAAATGGAATAGAAATACCACAGTAACTAGAGTCAGCAATATGGATTTTTCTGAACGAAGAGAGATGAGTGATCTGAGACTCGACGAGTTATTGAATCTTTTGCACCAAAGATCTCTACACTGCAAGTTATAAAACGATCAGAATAATTATGTAATTGTTTCTTTTCTATCAGAGGGGTATTCATCGATTTTTAATTTCATTTAAACAGTATTCCAAAATAACATTCACTCATTATTTACATATCTACCTACTAAATCTCTTATATTTTTTTATAGGAGTTACATGATGTGTATCTATTAAAACACCTTATCAAGGAGATTTGTGATTTCCAAGAGCAGTGAATTATGAAACGGACACAAATCACAGTCTGCAATATGGAAATTTCCAGAAAAGAGAGAGATGACGGATTTCAGACAGAAAGAAGAATTGTAGCATCCTCTGTACCAAAGACCACTACAACATAAGATATAAAATGATCAGAATAATTATGTAGTACTTTCGTTTTTAACAGAGGGGTATTCATCATTTTCATTTCTTTTTTCATTTATTTTTTTGAAAACAATTGTGTACCACTCATATTATTATATATTATTATAATCACCAGTTCTCCTGAGATTTTTTGATAAATACATATTGCTTGAAAGAATTTGAAAGTAATATTATGACCCTATGCTTTGTGTAGTTTTCATTATTTATGTTATTTTTGAACAAAATATAGAACAATATTCACTTTAACAAATCACATTCGATTTCTAATATTATATAAAAGAATTTATATTCAATTAGAAATTTTTTGAGCTTCTCATGTGCACTATAATTATGTATTTCAATTTACATATTTGTTATCTGTATGTTAACATAAATTTCAATAAATTTTTTTAAGTGATTTTGTCTATATCTTTTGATACAATTTAGATTTCTATATGCAATATATGGTATGTTTGAAAATATTGAGTATTCTTATATATCTATTACAACATTTAAATTCATATGTTTCCATACAATGATAAAAATTTAAAATAGTTCCAGTTATATTATCAATATTATACTATAAAAATTTGGATTATATAGTTGTTATTTATCTGCTTCTTTTTCAATGAATGTTGAAAACAATTTTGATGGTATCTCTTTCTCACACTGTAGCACTCAAATTACATTTATATATATATATATATATATATATATATATATATATATATATATATATATATATATATATATATATATATAACAAATTTTGAGATTATGGTGTAACAGTCCATATGGTGTTTAGTTGATTAATTTGTTTTATTTTGAATTGAATTTTTGAAGAGGTAATTATATGGTTGTCATATTCTACATCCAGTAAATTCATCATATTTTGAAGGTTTATGACTTTAATGGCAATTTTGCAGATTTTTCGATATATATATATATATATATATATATATATATATATATATATATATATATATATATATATATATATTATATAGGGATTTCGTAGGAAAAGCACACAAGTACAAACAAAATAAGAAGTATAAAGAAGAAATTGATTGAAATGAAATTTCTTTAGGTCAAACCTTAAAAACACAAGAACTTAAATTATGATTATATGATTGCGTCTGCATAAAATAAATGAATGTAAGGATTTATGTATTTAAATCAATCCCATTAGAAGATTTATATTCCATATACATTCATTTTATCTGAATAAATCATTCATTTAATAATAAGAATCACTTCGATAAAAATTTTGGATTTCATTGTAAAAAACAAGAAACCACAATAATTATTAGATTCGAAAAATATCCTTATTCATAGATTCTACAAAAAAAATTGAAACCGTGGAATAAATAACTTTCAGACTGTGTTACAGTGCAGAGGTGCCACCTGAAAAATCAATCGACTAAAAAGGCGTTCGGCAAAACACGGTGAAAATAATTAAGAGTTTTAGGGGCGAATGAAAATCACCTTTATCATTCATAGATATAAAACATTTTTTTTTTAAATCCACAGAAATTAAATTATATTCAGAATATAGAGATGTCACAAAAAAAGAACCATCGATTCAATTGCTAACATAAAATGAAATCAAATTTAGTGTGCATTACAACTATGAGGTGTCAATTTTATAATTCATAGAAATGAAATGAGCATAATAAACTTTATATCACAAATAAAGTATAGAGGTGTCAACAAAACCAATCCATAGACCTTAAAGAAATCACCGAATTAAATGATTCAGGTATAATGCATAGTTCAAATGTGAGACACCTCTCAGGAAAACCATAGGCGTAACACGAGTCGGGATATAGGTGGATCTATACTTTCTGAGTTTTATATTTTCATGGATCTAATTTTTCATGAGCCTATATTTTTCATTGATCTATATGTTTCATGGATCTATATTTTTCATGGATCTATATTTTTCATGGATCTATATTTTCATGGATCTATATTATCGAAGGTTCTATATTTTCACGGATCTATTTAATAGGCGGGGGAGCCTCTCACTAGTTATATCTATAAAAAAATAGATGTCTTCACCAAAGAATTTATTTAAATTTTTTTGTTTAGGTCTAAATGTATTTTTTATTATTTTATTTTTTTGCTATTTTATTAAGTTTTGTTTGACTTTTATGACAAGTATTTTATTTTAATCTATTTTTGGGAGGGGCCTACTTTATTTCTGGCGAGAAAAAAGTCTCACCTCCCTGTTGGTTCTTGCTGGGCAACAATTGATTAATTCCTCGAATAGTTACCTATTTAATATTTTAGGGTGCTTGTTTTACTTTGATTTTCTTTAAACTATAAGGCGGTTGACTTTGAAATCCTAAAAATTTTCGCCTATGGTGTATTTTTTAACACCTCTTGTAGCCTCCTTAAACCAACACCTCACGATTATACAATATTCATAATATTGTCAGCCATCTTCGATTATTATAGTAATATATGACGTCGTAGACAAGATTCATATTGGGTCTTTTATATCATTACTACTACAAACATGAACATCTGTACCAAATTTAAGCTTTCTATCATAATCTGAAGTAGTTTTATACAATATTGACAATATTCTCAGCCATCTTGGATTATAATAGGACTATATGATATCATCATCATGAGCTTTTTATCACAATGTGAACGATTATCTTAATTTTCCAAGCTTAACAGCTGTACTATTTATACCTGTCGATGATGAACTAGATCTGCGTTAGTCACTCCTTATGCAATGAGATCATCTGGAAATTACATGGATAATATAAATCATCGAAAATCTTCAACAAATTGAAAAAATAATGTGAATTCTCATTCCATTGAAACTTAAGTAAGATGAAATGAATCAAATACCTTTGTCGAATATAACGATAATTCCAAGAAAAACTTGCTCAAATTCTAACCTAAATATTGATTCAATTTTGATAATATACAAAAATGCAAGCATGGAGAGTTATTCTTCGAACTAAAATATTATTTGAAAATACATCGTGGGTTACTGCCCCATTCATTTTGAATGTTAGCATTGAATCATTCAAATATAGTAATGAAATATAAGAGAATAATCGACTTAAGTTGAAAATATTTTCTCATGAATCATGTAGTCATATAAAAAATGATAGCAGACACTACTGATCGACTTAGTTATGCTGGCTCATGTGCATACGTGAGGTTCAAGGTTCAAATTCTGATGGCGGCGGTTCAACCATGAGTGTTTCACAGAAGTTTCTTAAAGGCGTGAGTAACTGCTTCGCCACCTACAAAGGCGAATGCTGGATCAATCCTCTGAACTCCACCTACACTTCTCACTACTATACATCGCTTACCATAACATGAGCAACACACTTCTTTTCAAACAACACTATTGTGCTTAAATTTTCAAAAATCAGGACAACATCTATATAAAACAAAGAGTTAACTAGAAAAATATCTAAATACAGAGAAAACGTATTTGATACAAATGAAATTAAGTATTCTGAAAAGAGCTATCCTATATGTTCTTAAAAAGTACAATGCAAAGAGTAGTTATGGCACTAGTGTATGAAAAGAACTTTGGTGTAAATCCTTGGGAACAAGTGTTTTTGTTGCGTTTCTAATTGTTATGGGTTTGCATCAAGTAATTTCCCACAATAAATATTGAATTTTGTTAGAAAAATATCACTGTGATAATTAGTGATAAAAGTCAAAACAATAAACGTTTTCTATAACAATATTCATCTTTTCAAAGATCCTTATCTATCATCCCTACTTGATATATAATTTATATAATTTATTTTGTTCCAGATTCTTTACATTCATTATTCTTGGTGGAAATAGTATCACAGCAGAGCAGAAACACATTGGTAAAACAAAATAACTTGGTGCTTTTTTAAAGCTGATCCAACAAACGCTTTGAAATTGTTATGAATTCGTATAAATTTTCTAAGGTTCATTGGCGGTAGATTCGGAAACATTTCATCGAACTTTATACATGTCCTTCTGATAATTTTATCACACTGTCCAAAAATGATAAACAAGTTCATAAGAACTTCGTTTGAACAATTTTGTTCCGTCGTTTTTGAAGATATTTGCAACTGGAGAAAATCTCGATATTATCATAGTCCAAGATCCCAGAGCTGCCAGACTTTACTTTCTTTTCAGCAATAATATTTATTGGATGAAGTAGTGCTCGTATGTACTTTCAGAGCAGCTACCTTGTGCCGACGGCCAATTTCCAGGTATCAGGTGCTGAAGATGGAAAAAAACTCAACTCACTTTTCTTATTTTCTCATTCTTGATTTTTATATATGATACTCAGGGTACTATTTCAATACCCTATGCAAGCAGCCAGACCGATCTTATGGGTCAAACATCCCGCCAGACACAAATGAAGTGTCCCTATGATTATGATAGTATGAGCGAAATGTCATAACACTAAGTATAGAAGGGAGATCGATGCGCATAGATAATCACTATCTTACTTAAATGAGAAAATCATGACATTTCGCTCATACTATCATACTCATACGGACACTTTATTTGTGTCTGGCCAATATGATCAGTCTGGCTGCTTGCATAGGGTATTAAAATGGTTTCCTGAGTATCATATATATAAATCAAGACCGAGAAAACAAGAAAAGTGAGTTAAGTTTTTTTCCATCTTCAGCACCTGATACCTGGAAATTGGCCGTCGGCACAAGGTAGCAGGTATCCATACATTGAAAGTACATACGAGCACTACTTCATCCCATAATTATTATTGCTGAGAAAATAAGTAACGTCTGGCATCTCTTGCTCTATTAGTAGATTGTCGCAACGTTATTACCAAATAGTAATCATGATATGCTTAGCAGATACCGAATGGGGATAACATGTTCAAAAAACATTTTCACAAATGAGTGCTCATGAGTCCGAAACATGACTAGTTAGGTATCGGTATGATATACATATATAAAAAGTGATTTCTAGTAGCTTTCCGAATTTTCAATAATATACAGGGTACTCCATTTGAAATAATCCACTTACAGTCACTTTTTCAAGCAAACGAAATCTGTATTTTTCACCACCCTGTATTGAAGTAACGCAAACCGAAATTTCGATATTATTGTATTCCATAGCTCAAAGATATCAGAGTTTTTAGAGGTCTTGATTTTCGACGAAAAAAAATGAAAATAATTTTCATTTCGAAAACGGTAATAGACTCGCTGCCTGGCCAGGCTCGCTGCCTGACTTGTCCTAATTAGTCAGAGTCAATGACCTCCAGGACGACATGTCGAGACTCGATCGGAATGCTCGCTTGTCCACGTGGGGTCAATGACCTCCAGGAAGACATGTCGAGACTCGATCGGAATGCTCGCTTTCCGCGTGGGGTCAATGACCTCCAGGACGACATGTCGAGACTCGATCAAGATCGGAATGCTCGCTTCGTACCCGCGTGGAGTCAATGACCTCAAGGTCGTCTCCGCGCTCTGGTGCAGGTGTGGCAATTTCACAACAGGTCTAGACTCGCTAATGGCCGTGAGCTCTTGCGCGGTAAGTCAATGACCTTCTGGTCCAAGTCGAAAATAGTCCACAACAGATCGAGACTCGATCAAGGCCTTCGCAAAAAAAATACAAAATTGAAGAAATCGAGCTCGGTGATTGAACCCCTATATTAGGAAACCAATGTTCACGGTTCCACTGAGCATCAAACAAAAAATTGAAAAATCCAGCGTGGTGATCGAACCTCTATATTAGGAGTACAACAGTATGTTCACGTAACAAGTTGATTTTAAAAAAATGGAAAAATCGAGCGCGGGCATTGAACCTCTATATTAGGAGTCTGACACAATGTTCTCAGCTTTACCAAGCTTTAAAAAAAATTTGAAAAATCGAGCGCAGGATTGAACCTCTATATTAGGAGTCCAACACTTTAAAGTTTAAAAAAAATTCAAATCGAAAAAATCCGATCGCTATTTTAATAATAACATTTCATTTTTTTCATAACTTCGCTCAGTGTGTCGGCCATTTTCCAAGATGGCGGATAACGGTATTATCGTAATTAGGAACCTGACCGACAGGGGGTGTTTAAAGATGGGTTAATTGTAATTCGGTACCTGACCAACAGAGGGAATTCTGACAGATCATAGTATCTCGTAGTTCGGAACCTGACTTACAAAGGGCGTTCCAAGATGGTGGTTCATGGTATTATCGTAATTAAGAACCTGGCTCACAGGGGGCGTTCTGACAGATCACTCTATTCTCGTCATTCAGAACCTGGCCAACAAAGGGCGTTCTGAAAGATAAAATGTTCGACGTATGACAGATATATGCTCTAAGAAATATATGATTCAAGATGACATTTGACAGTTATGAATGACAGATCAGATGTTTGACGTATTGCAGATCTATGCTCTAAGATATCTATGTCTCAAGATGACATTTGATAGTTACAAATGACAGATCGGATGTTTGACGTATGACATATATGTGCTCTAAGATATCTATGATTCAAGATGACATTTGACAGTTACGAACGACATATCAGATGACGTATGACAGATCTAAGTTTTGAATCCAAGATAGTGTTTTAAATCCAAGCATGGGGGCCTAGAGAACTGAAATTGCAAAAGGGGGCCTCCAGGAGTCTTCATGGAGGTCCAGGCGATTGAAATTGTTCGATATATATCAATATATATGGAGTCTTCATGGGGGTCCTTAAGACTCTTGAACGAATCTTAACGTTATTTAGCCTAACTCGTTGTTAGCTGACTTACAGATCACCTCATTCAGAACCTTCTCAATAGAAGGCAATCGTTTTCAAAATTTGAATGTTTGACGTATGACAGATTTATGGTTTAAATCGAAGATGACGGATCTATGATCGTTACTCTTTTAAATCGAAGATTACAGGTGAGGTTACACACATTCCACAGATGTCGCTGCTGAGAGATGACGTTCACGTAACAAGTTGATTTGAAAAAATTCAAAATTGAAGAAATGGAGCTCGGGGATTGAACCTCTATATTAGGAATCCAACACTATTTTTGAAGCTCCGCAAAGCATTTTGAAAAACAAATTCAAATTGAAGAAATCGAGCTCGAGGATTGAACCCAGTACCTCGATATGAGGTACACTGTTCTACCAAGCTTAAAAAAATAAAATTTAAACTGCAGAATCGAGCTCAGAGATTGAACTTCTATAGTAGGAATCTAACACTACGTTCACAGCTCCATAAAGCATTGAAAAAAAATTTCAAATTGAAGAAATCGAGCGCGGGGATTGAACCCAGTACATCTATATTCTCCAACATCATGATCACTGTTCTACCAAGCTTTTTAAAAAAAATTCACAATGAAGAAATCCGCATGAAGAAATGTTTACAGCTCAACCAAGCTTTTTAAAAAAAATCAAATTGAAAGAATCGAGCGCAGGGATTGAACCCAGTACCTCTATATGTAGTTTTATGATTTTATGTTCGGCTCTTTGACTACAAAAAAATTCATTCTCTGCATTATATATGTTGTTCTGTCGATGGTGTTAAACATAATTGAACATTTTTGAATATTGATAAGAAAAAATTTATTAATTCATAACAATCGAACGATAAATGACATTAGATAACTGACATGAAAAATAACAGGGGTTCAGCTACCCTTAATTGATTATGCTCGTAACGGAGTTCACTAAGGGAAAAATTTATTCAATAGATAAGACGTATTCATTTGACCTTTCCGTTATTACCGTAGCGATATTCTGGTAGGTGAATATATGAAGATAATTATTATAACATCCTCATGCAAATTTTATTTTCAACGTCTCTTATCAATAACTCGAGATAAGTAATTCATAAATATTCCAAGCGGTACATATGTGCCTTGTATGCCCTAATTTCATTATCATATATGTAAGAAAACCGCATTAACTTACCTCCCCACTCTTTTAACGGGTCCGGTAACGGATACAACGGCTTCGTCAATGGGTCCAACGGAAAAAAAAACATGATATAAATGCACAGCATGCTCCGTCAATCCATCCTAGAATAGCTTTCACATCTTTTTGATAGCGCTGAATATGCTCCTTTATCCAATTGAAAATTTTCTTGTGGGTTTCATTCAACTGTAATAGAAATTTGTGAGAGTTCAGAGATTCAAGAACTTTCAATATAGAGTTCAGAACTGAGCTGTTGGCAAAGTAAGCAGATTCACAAATACTTATATTTATAATAACTGAGATTGAATTCTCGCACATCACTTGGTGAAACATCATAAAGAATAAAGTATAAACTTTAGAATAAAAACACTTGGCTTATGTTTCACAATATAAAATATTTAGATACTGTATTTAGCAGTAATGAAAAGTCGACATGTTTCGAGTTATGAACTCATTATCAAGACTGACTACAGGAGAGTATTGCATCGTAATTTATAAAACAGACAAAAGCAAAGGTGATACCTGAAAATCAATTTGTTCGTTTACAAGGGGTAATTGACTATTATGGGCGGAACTTATTTCGACCATTTCGAGAATGTCAAGGCGTTTACCCTTGTTACCTGAATGTAACAATTTGGTTTTGTTGAAATCCAGGAAGTGATTGAATTTTATACAATGTTCAGAGAAGCCAGTGGTATTTTTGTTTTGTAAAATTGACTTTTTATGTTCTTCAATACGAATATTTATATTCCTTCCTGTCTGTCCAATATAGAAAGCAGGACATTCGTCGCAAAATATTTTGTAAATACCACTGTTTTCTCCGATGTTAGATTTTTCTTTATTATTGACCAAGAATGACTTCAAGTTTCTTTTATTTGTACAAATTGTTTTAACGTTATTTTTCGATAGTCTGTTACAAATTTTGCTACTCAAATTCGGCACATAATTTATTGGGAAGTATTTTTGTTCTTCATTAATAGTTTGCGTCGGGTATATTGAATGCAACAGATACTTAATTCGTTTTTTCCCAATGAGCTTGTCGATAAGACTTTCATTGTAACCGTTATTGATGGCTAATAATTTAATTGTATTAACTTCAGTTTGAAAATTTGTTTCCGATAATGGAATCGTGAACAACCTATGTATGAACGAATGAAAAGCACTGAGTTTTATTTTAATGTGTTGGTTACTGTCGCTGTGAATTAAAGTATCTGTGAAGGTTGTTTTTCTATAAATGTTGAAAGTAAGAGAATTCAAATTCCTAGCAATCTGAATGTCTAAGAAATTCAAGGTACCGTTTTCGTTTTCTACTTCTTTTGTAAATTGAATCGAGTTGTAGAAAGTATTTATATATTTAAGGAAATTATCTAACTGCCTATCTGTACCGGTCCAAATACAAAAAATATCATCTACATAACGCCTCCATAATAAAACGTTAGTAATTAAATTATTATCAGCATTGAAAACAGAGTTATTTCAAATTTAATAATATAATATACAAACAAGAAGACGGATTGCCCATGGGATCACCGTTATCGCCTTTGTTGAGTGAAATTTTCATGAATAACTTAGAAGAAAAAATTTTCAATGCTGATAATAATTTAATTACTAACGTTTTATTATGGAGGCGTTATGTAGATGATATTTTTTGTATTTGGACCGGTACAGATAGGCAGTTAGATCATTTCCTTAAATATATAAATACTTTCTACAACTCGATTCAATTTACAAAAGAAGTAGAAAACGAAAACGGTACCTTGAATTTCTTAGACATTCAGATTGCTAGGAATTTGAATTCTCTTACTTTCAACATTTATAGAAAAACAACCTTCACAGATACTTTAATTCACAGCGACAGTAACCAACACATTAAAATAAAACTCAGTGCTTTTCATTCGTTCATACATAGGTTGTTCACGATTCCATTATCGGAAACAAATTTTCAAACTGAAGTTAATACAATTAAATTATTAGCCATCAATAACGGTTACAATGAAAGTCTTATCGACAAGCTCATTGGGAAAAAACGAATTAAGTATCTGTTGCATTCAATATACCCGACGCAAACTATTAATGAAGAACAAAAATACTTCCCAATAAATTATGTGCCGAATTTGAGTAGCAAAATTTGTAACAGACTATCGAAAAATAACGTTAAAACAATTTGTACAAATAAAAGAAACTTGAAGTCATTCTTGGTCAATAATAAAGAAAAATCTAACATCGGAGAAAACAGTGGTATTTACAAAATATTTTGCGACGAATGTCCTGCTTTCCATATTGGACAGACAGGAAGGAATATAAATATTCGTATTGAAGAACATAAAAAGTCAATTTTACAAAACAAAAATACCACTGGCTTCTCTGAACATTGTATAAAATTCAATCACTTCCTGGATTTCAACAAAACCAAATTGTTACATTCAGGTAACAAGGGTAAACGCCTTGACCTTCTCGAAATTGTCGAAATAAGTTCCGCCCATAATAGTCAATTACCCCTTGTAAACGAACAAATTGATTTTCAGGTATCACCTTTGCTTTTGTCTGTTTTATAAATTACGATGCAATACTCTCCTGTAGTCAGTCTTGATAATGAGTTCATAACTCGAAACATGTCGACTTTTCATTACTGCTAAATACAGTATCTAAATATTTTATATTGTGAAACATAAGCCAAGTGTTTTTATTCTAAAGTTTATACTTTATTACTTATATTTATACAATAATCTATATTTCCATAATTTCCATTAATTTTATAAACATTAAATTTGCTATCAAAGCCTAAAAAATCATTACCATTCATATTATTCGATAGCAAGTCATATAAATAAACTAAGTAATGAATGCTTACATACAAATTAATTTCTTCAAGGACTAGAGTAAGTTCTAACAGATTAAAAGTTTTCAAATTTTTAAACAAGTTAACACATTTTTCCACATATTTATCATATTTCAGTTTTTGAAGGAACAAATCGCGAACAAACTATATATTTACTTCACAAGAACTTATTGCTATCCATCTCCTTAAGGAAAAATTGTTTACTCGTAATATACTGAGAAAAACCAGATAAGCATGTGCTTTAGTGGATTCTGATTTTTAATTTTCACTGCTACTTCATATTCAATCTTTTTCAGAAGAGACATTGTATTGATAATGGAAGAGAGAGAGACTGTTGTTTCTCTGACTAATTTCTGTTTGAGACTGGTCAATCTGGAAAAAAGACTGAGCTTGAGTGTTTGTAACCCCACGGCTTGGTATCGATTGAAAAGGGACTGATCATGCGTTTATCATCGAGATAATTCAGTAAAACTTTTTCTTGTTTGATTGAGAATACTTCATGTCTAAATGATCTCATTAAATTTTGATTTCCTCTAAGAATTTCATTGTTAAATAAACAATTTTTGTAATCATTAAATGTAATCTTCTTCAATGACGCAGCAGTCACCCCTCTTGTTTTTTCTACATTTTCCGCTGTTTTCTTCAGAACTCTCAGTTGTGTATGAATACATTTTGGATCTATGACCTACAAACTCTAACATGATAGAACCATTGTTTTCATGTTTCATTTTACCCAGCACCTTTTTGTTGACTCTAGGTAAGTTGAATATGTTGCATTCTGGGTAGTCCGACGTATCGAATCTGTCTATGTCCAACCTCATGTTTTCATAAATATCGTCTACTTCAAATTTGTATAGGAGAGAGTTCGTGTTGGAACATAACAATTTAGCCTCATCTTTGAAAACATTCTTAACGTAGTTATAATAGAAATTGTATAATAATAATTACGAAATATCTAAAATAATGAATCTCACGTAAATTGATTTAATAGGTGTAATTTCCAATCTATTCATTTCGATAATAGCGAAGTCTTCTGAAAAAATTACTGAACTATGAAAATTAGGCTTAGAAAATAAATTACGTGCAGCGCATTGACCGTCCCACTTAGTGACTATCCGAACATCTTTATGTGTTCTCATATTTTCCATACATTTGCCAAATACTGCATGAATGAACAATTTGAAGAGATTTTTTTCAAAGTCATTACGTGCTTTTTTCTTTTTCAGCTATTGAGTTCAATTAATTTACGAAGCCAAGGAGATTGTTTCGATTTCGGTACTCTGTGAACACGTTTCAAAATCATTTCATGATTTAAGTAGAATTTAAGGTTTTTATAGTGAACAATATAATTATTTTTTGGAACTGAAGTAGTAAATAACTTTTTTTGTGTTGAAGGAGGTGGTTTTCTATATTCGAGAGCTAAAGGCAAGTCTTTGTCAAGCTCATGTAAATCTGCTGGGTAGTCTAAATCACATTCAAAAATATACCCGACATCTGAATCATCTGGAATGTTGAGTACCAAAATATTTTCATCTACCCATTGAAAATCTGTTCGTGATAAGTAATCAGTCGAAGAAGTGCCATACATATTGTCTATGTCATAGTACATAAGATAACTTGAAGGTTCGTTAATATTGAAGCCCTCTTTCATATATTTATTGTTGGCTTTTGCATATCGATTACTACATTCTGACACTCCACCCCTGATTCCATTTTCTACAAACATCATCATGTCTTTGTTTGTCAGTAGTTCTAAACAAACTTCTGTAGATTTTAGCATTGCTCGGAAACAATATTCTGGAAGAGTGTAATAATGCAGAGGATCCAACTCGTAAGTTTTCGAACAGGTCTCGCAAAAATTCTCAAAAGATCGACCAACAACAGTACATCTGTTTTCAAATAAAGATCTGCATATTCACCTATGTTTTTGATGTTGAAATGAGATCAAACTTTTTGAGCGTGATTGTATTGATCACCAGTTATATCGCAATCTCCTAAATTGTTATAGAATGATTCTTTTGAAGGAAGACATGTCTCATTTAAGCGAGCCCACGAGTCAATCTAATCAAAGGGTAATATTCCTTTTTTGTTCAATAAAGTGAAATCTATTGCAGATTGACAATAACTTCTGGTGATGTTTCTCTGCTTATCATCCAAATAAGACGAGAGTTTTTCAATAGGGCTAGCCATAAATCTGAACGAATCTATAAATATAGGTTGCAGTTTGTTCCGTAAACTTTTTTAGAAAACGAAATATTATATTTATCTTTATTGATTGGTAGAACCTTAATATTTCTTTGGAATGACATAGCTAATTCTTTAATTATGAAGTGTGAATCATAACCAGATGATTATGAAAACATACGGGGATACTATGAGATTCATGATAATTAAAATTACATGATTGATGGCTTAGACCCCTGAAGTTGTTTTTTGATTGTAAATGAAAATGATCCCTACATATCAAATCATTTTCTTTGAACGATTTTCCACAAAATATGACATGTAGCACTCTGCTTAAAATCACCCGAGATCGGATGATTTATCTTTAATTTTTCATCGACAAATTTTGAAATCTCGAGAAGTTTACGCACAAACCAAGCCACGTTATCTTCTCCTCGATACGATTGGAAGCGTGACAAAGAAGCATCGTAAGAACAATGGAGATAATACGCTACACTGAACGCTTTATAATGTTGATATTTCCGAGCTGAAGAATAGGAATTTTCACTCAAAATTCATTACATTTTTCCAGAATACTTTCAATCTCTGCATGAATTGTAAATTTAACCTTTTCCTTATGAGAAAAATCTTTGAATTTCAGATATTTGTCCGATTCGGTAGGTAGTTTAATTGCAGTTTTATTATTCGCAAAACAACTGCATCTATGATTCTGGAACAAGGTTTCAGAAAAAAAATGATTCATACATAATAATAATAATTATTATTATTATTTAGCATAAAAAGCTATTAAAAACATAATTCTTTCAGTATGAGTATACAGACTCAAAAATGTTCATAAACATAATTGATTAACAATTTTTTGAAGCATTTATAACTATTCGAGTTTTTTATATTTTTCGGCAAAGTGTTATATAACCTGATACCCCTACTGAATGTTGGGTTATTCATCTGTGTGGTGTTATAGGAATTCACATAAAAATTATTTCGCTATTGTGTTTCATATCCATGTATATCATTAACGTTCTGCAAATATTCCTTCAAATAACTAGGTGTCATGTTATGTTCTATTTTATTGTAATGCCTGGTCCTGGGTGTTAAATGAAGCACAGGTTCATACTATACTTTCAGTCTTTATTTATAGTATTACTGAATATAGGCTTAGCGCTAACCTTTCGGGCAGCGTGACGAGTCTATATCTCAGTCTTACTTACTCCCTATCTTAAATTCCCTCTGATTTATATATCAGTGTTTATCAATATATCGGCCTTGGCCTCACGTACTTGCAGAGTAAGTGTATCGTACTTGCAGGTAGTTTACAAACAATATAAAGTATAAGCTATAACATTCTTCATCTGATATGGAATACAATCGTAACATTGACCTACTGATCTACTCACCACACCTCTCGGGTTAATTGAAAGAATTTTATTGAGGTTACTCGAGAAAATTCTGTCTCGTTTAAATGTATGATAATTTAAAATTTTTCTTTCAATTTCCTATGCATGGTTTAATTACCATATCCATTCCTGGAGGTGTGCTGGAAGTAGTTATAATTACAATAACAATTTTTAAAGCAATTCATTTTACGTACAATCTCTATACGCGCTGTCTAACGTCCCTATACTCTCGTGATGATACGCCATATTTTTGAAATATTAATAATTATTTCATTTCAGCCATAGTACTCTATATAAATTACCTTTTACTTTAATTTGTGGACTCTTTCATTTATCTCATTTATCAATTAATATAACCCATCTATATGTAACCACAATACCAACCATAACTCAATATATAACTATATATATCCACAATAATAATAACTAAGGTCCCTAAAACTGATTATATTTCCTTGCCTTCCTAATAATTGAGAGCTTTTAATTCCATTCTTCTCTACAGATAGCTTCTAAAATTCTCAACTTTTCGTCTCGCGTAAATGCCGATCGAATATTTAGATTCTGTAGAGTGTTGCAACATTAGTACAACACTATTCCTCCACCTTTTTCTTCATTCCTCATTACCATATCCATCTTAACTAAGAAGTGGTCGCTATCTATATATAGCATAAAAAAAAATATATGTTTCATCTCATTTTACCAACGATTCCATCTCGTAATTACAGTAAAATTCATTATTTATGAAAACATAATTCATTAGCAGGGGGCATAATCCATCCCCTGAGCGTCCTATACGCGCTCTTATTAATAAAATTGCTCTCTCCTTTTAACCATTAAATAATTGTACATTATCTATACCACACTATTTTGGAAACTATAATCAGTCTTAGCAGTACCTATATTTGATAATGGGCTCAAAGTTTAAACTTTATTAAAAAAACAATTTTTAAATTTTCATATTTTTGTCCCTTCTGACAACTTCAAATATTCGAGCTTCATTGAGTATAATAAGTTAATTTTCTTATTCGCGTATCATCAAGTGAGCAACGGCTTACAATTTCTTCAAAAAATTCTATGACTTTTATAAATAACACTTTTGATGCGTAATATCAGCAATTCCATTTTAGAGACAAAACTTGATTACAAGATTTAAATTATCTAATTAATCAAACAAAAAAAATAAAAAATTTCGAATTAGGTCAATGTCTTAATGAGATTCAACTAAAAATAATGCATAAAAGCAAAATATTCATAATAATAATAATAATAAAAAAAATTTCCTAGCGTCCAAACATTTGACATATTCATTAAATTCTTCAAGAATCTTATTTGATGACAAGACTCAAAATCCATTCAATGAATCAACTATTTATTTATATAAACAACAGTAATTCGATAGTGAGTCAATATAATAAGGTAGGTCAAAGTTATATAAGTCATAATATCAATATCATAAAATCATTTTTCCATTGAACTTATCTGAAGCGATTAATGAATTATGTATCTAATCACACACTAAAAAAAAAATTTCCATTTATCCTAACCAAAAATAGTTCCAAAAAAAAAATAATAAGAGTTATCCACAATAATCGATTTTCAAATATCAATAATAAAAAAAAATTCCCCAATTACGGATATTGCATAGAAACAAAGAACATCCAAAAAATAAAAATATCGCCATTATATAGAGCACAAAAAATTAAAAATTGTAATCCACGAAATTAAATAACAATATGCAAAAACACTACCCCACTCGAACTTGAATTATATATATAGATAATGCATGAAAGAGGGAAAATCATAATAATAATAATAATAAAATTAATCATGATAAAAATAATAATCATAAAAAAAATATATATATAAGGTTTCAATTCTTCAAACTTAAAATTAATGAAGAAAAAATGCATGGAAGCAATAAATATTTAAAAAATAAATGTCCCTTTTTCCTCCATAACAAAAATAACGAAGTCTCTTTTCTCGTCATATTTACAAAAAATGTCAATTCCACTCTATGTCTACACACATAGTGGCCGATACGTCCCTAACTCGTCTGCAATACTGTTCCACACACGCAACACAGGTAGTCATTTATATTAGGGTAGATCCTACCTTACACATCGGAGACTCTCTTAACTCGGCTTGCTGAGTTGTCCTCGTCTGTTCCGTGTAGCAACCATTGGTAACACATTGGTTAGTTGCCAGCATCTTTATGGGCGATGGTCACTTCTTCTTCTCACCATTCTTCTACTTTATTCTATTTACCAACTAACTACACTTCTTCCAACTATATTGATACATCCTGGCAGGATCGCCATGTAATGCCTGGTCCTGGGTGTTAAATGAAGCACAGGTTCATACTATACTTTCAGTCTTTATTTATAGTATTACTGAATATAGGCTTAGCGCTAACCTTTCGGGCAGCGTGACGAGTCTATATCTCAGTCTTACTTACTCCCTATCTTAAATTCCCTCTCATTTATATATCAGTGTTTATCAATATATCGGCCTTGGCCTCACGTACTTGCAGAGTAAGTGTATCGTACTTGCAGGTAGTTTACAAACAATATAAAGTATAAGCTATAACATTCTTCATCTGATATGGAATACAATCGTAACATTGACCTACTGATCTACTCACCACATTATGAACATAATCAAGTGTTCTAAAAACAATTCTCTGATTCACGTTCATTAGGTTTGAGACTTCTAGCATCATTTAAACGGGTGTTCTTCTATTGCACTTCAATACAGTACGCATACACCTATTTTGTATCTTCTGGATACTATCCAGTTCTTTGCAACGCAAACAATTCTGATGAGCAATATTCTACATATGGTATTATCATTGTTCTCAACAATAAAAGTCGTATATTCATGTTAACCTTATTGCTGAGTCTTGCAAGAAAGTATACTTTTCTTGACTTTTTGTAACATATATATTCACTATGTGATTTAAAATTAAAATTTCTGTCCAAAATAATTCCCAAATATATAATT
This sequence comes from Cynegetis impunctata, assembly GCA_030704885.1. Lineage (NCBI taxonomy): Eukaryota > Metazoa > Arthropoda > Insecta > Coleoptera > Coccinellidae > Cynegetis > Cynegetis impunctata. Next base: position 59,516 of record JARQZK010003061.1, on the reverse strand, counting down.
TGGTGTACTCTCTCCAAGCTATCATTAACTATTTCTAATGCAAGGTTGTTTGTTGATATTACTTTGCATTGCCTTGTATCTACTCCCCATTAACATGTATTTAGATTTACTTATATTCACCTTAAGGTGGTTGTCACATAAATATTCAAGAAGTCTATTTAGATCCTCATTAACTGAATTAAACATCTGATCAACATAACCACCTGTGATGTATAATATGGTGTCGTCTGCAAACAGACAGCGACAAATCACAGTTGCTCATATAATTCCCCATATCATTTATATATAAATTGAACAAAAACGGTTCTAGGACTGTTCCCTGTGGCACTCCATGTAGCGTCATCCTTGGGTATGGAACGCTATTTCCATATTCAACTTTCTGGTATCTATTATTCAAGTAGGAAAAGAACCATTGATACACTTTGCCATTAAATCAAATTTTTCCTAATTCATATAAGAGTAGCTGTCTATCTATCGTTTCAAAGGCTCATTGAAAATCCAAAAATAGTGCAAGAATCATCTTACGTTGATCTATTTCAGAAAGGCACATGTGACAGAGATTCAATAAACTACTCTCACATGAATGCATAAGACAAAAACCAGATTGTTTCTTGGTAAGAACTTTATTTGAGTCACAAAATTTTATGAGTTGACGTTCAACTACTGTTTCCAATACTTTCTCATAAACCGGCACTGTGTGAATTCCGCGGTACTCTTCACATAATAGAGACTGGGACACTTTTAGAATTGGTATCATGATAGATGTTTTCGTTTGATCATGGAACGCACCACATTCAATGGATGTGTTAATTACATCCAAACGTCGATTTCCCGCGACTTCGAATGCTTTCTTCATAATACTAGTTGAAATTCTATCTTCCGGGCCATTTGTATTCTTGAGATGATTAATGATTTCTTTTATTTCAAGAAGGGCAGTTTCTTCAAATTTAATGAATTCACCAAAGGTTTCTATATTGTCTGAATAAAGATCATAATCACTAAATTCTTCATTTTCGAAACTAGTATTCCGACGCTATTGACGAAGAAATCATTAACATGTTCAGCTACTTCATTATCAGTATTAATTGTAATATTTCCATATTTAATTTCTTGTGTTTTTTCAGAAGTTTTATTAGGCAATAAATGTTTGATGTTCTTCCAAATATTCTGCTTGTTACTTTGACGAATTATCTGATTATAATAATGTTTTTCTGCATCTCTCAATTTATAAGTTATGGTATTGCGTATTTTTTTGTTATCCTTCCAGTCATCTTCTAGTTGAGTTGTTACTGCCAATGCACACTTTATATCTCTTTCATTCATCAGTCCTTTTATTTCATTATTCAGCCATTCAACAGAATTGCCGCATTTAAAACGTTTATTTATAATAGGACACATGTTGTTTATTATTTGTTTCACAGGATCAACAATGTTGAATACAATCTCATCCACATCCACCACCCCAATATCCCATTGACTATCCATCAGTTCAGTTTAGAACCTATAGGCATTATAATTGCTATAAGAACGTGATGATACATCAATATCACATCTTCCCTTTGAAGCAGCCTTCAAGTCAACAGTAATCACTAGAAGGTCAGAAATTTTCGGCGTATGATGAACACGATAATGCAAGTATTTGTTGTTCGTTATGATATAATCGATTAGTGTGGCGCTGTCTTTTGTAATTCTTGTGTTATCAGTAACTATCTGTACTAGGCCTTACTCATAAATTAATTTCTTACATTTATTAATATAATAAGTATTCCTATTCCAGTCCAAATTGAAATCGCTGATAAAATTATTTCTCCATCATACTGACACATTTGATCGAAGACTATATCAAGGTCATCAAGGAAAACATGAGTCTGCACTGCCAGGGGATGATAAAGTACCTACAGTCAATAAAAATTTTTCCATACCAACAGTAAACTGAAGAATTATAATCCAGAAGTAGTTACTCTTACCAGCATTAAATCTTATGACGTAGTTCATGTTATCATTTAGAAAAATCGAGACTCCTCCCATTCTCCTGCTTGAAGAAATACAGTTAATAATTTTAAAACCATGTACGTATGTACGTAATTTGAGTTCATGTTCACCAATATCTCCTGTAACATGTATCTCCACTAAATAAACTATGTCGGGTTTCCAAGAAGAAACTAATAATTTGATATTTGTTTTATTATTAATATATCCTTGGCAGTTTAGGTTGCAAATAGAAATATTTTCATTCTTTAATTGCTATTTATATGAAAAGTAAGTTTTTTGTTTTATACTATCAATGGTTCTTACATAACACGGACATTTTGGGTCATTAGCTCTATGATTCTCGTCAAGAGACAATTTAATCTTTTTCATCTCGTTCCAACAATTTATGCATTTTATTTCGTCAGAGGAGCAATTTTCAGTTTCATGATTCCCAAAACACTTAAAACAAGCCTTGTCACTCGTACAGTCTTTGGAAAAATGATTTTAACCAACACATTTGTAGCATCTGATCACATCATAGTATTCTTCAACAAAACATCGTCTACATCCAATATTTAACTTATCTTTGGATGTTATATATTTACATTAGGATGCCTCTATCTCCAATATAAGATTACAGGAATTGTTTTTATTTTTAACAGAATATTTCCTCAATAATTTTATTTTATTATCAACCTCATTATCAATATTCCTTAAGTCGCTCTGATTGAATATGCTTTCTATAAGTTGTTTTTCTTCGTACTCCATAAACTTTTCTTCTACATTCCTTACTATTATTTTCGGATTCTTCAATTTCGTCGATAACCTCATATTTATTTCCTAATTCTTCAGTGACCTTTGCTGAAATTATTTCCCTAGTTTTGTTATTGTTACAATTAACCAGAATACCACCATTTTTAATGTGTTTAATACCATCTATTCCCACTTTTAGTTTTCTTGGATCAATAGCGCTACATAGCTCTTCGCTTGTTAATTTACTCTTTTGTTCCATAACCGGATTTATTAGCAAAACTTCAGAGTATCTTTCTTCTTGTTCGTTGATTTTTGTGGAGATAGTAGATGAACTGGTATTTTCCCTAAAAGATTTAATATATGCATCAATAATATCCTTCTATTGTTTCATTGTTTCTAAGCAAGTCTTCAGCATAAGCTTTAATTCACTTAAAGTTGGGTTATCAATTCACCCACGACTATGATATCTGAGATTTCCGTTTTCGTACATTATTTTTATTTCATCCTCATTCAAAATACAATTAGCATGAAATTTGTTTTCACATATGGCACACGCAATTTTTTTAACATTGCGTTTTATTCCGATATCACAATGCCCGCATTTAAATGCCGACATAATCGAGATGTATTGAATATCGACCAAATATTCCACTGCATATGTTTGAGAGTGGCTCACTTCTTTCTTCGATTACATTTGAAATCGCGAATTTGAACCACTTATTAATCAAAAATTTCATTGATCACTTTTGATGTTTTTGAAATATCGATTGAATAACAATCTTCTTAGTTTTATAGTCACTCCGATATATTTTTTCTGTCCAAAATTAAAATATTAATCACTGAATTAGTCGTTTCAAACGGAGCAAGGTAGAAACACGTGCAGCTTGTTGACTATATATTCAATATCTGAAACAAAAGTATTGCTGTTGTTTGTAATTTGTTACTTGAGCACTTAGTAGATATGACATAATTTTTAATCAGCACGACGATCTCCTTCCATATCATCATCACAATGTCTTGGTAGCATTAAAAGGTTAATTTCCCTTGGGTTAGAATTTCTACTCAATAAAACTGGTGAAATTTTCTTTTTCTCACAAACGAAAACATTAATAGATAAATTGTTTATTAGTTCGAATTTAGGAATATCTTTCAATTCAATAGGGAACTCAATACCTTCATTTGTAAGCACATTTGAAAAATGAGGATAGTTATTCATGCGGGAACTATTTTTTGTTGGATATAAAATTTTGTTGACAATTATTGAAACAACTAAAATTTTCAGCTAGTGAACAACCAAAACTTTATAACATTGATGTGAAATGGAATAAGAATAACACAATGAAATTATTTTGGAATTGGGATACTTCAAGCACGTGTTGTCTTACTGGATTCCAAATACTGATTGGAGAAAATGGTAATGGATATGAAGCATTCAATTGCGCTATCAATTCTCATAAAGTTTCTTCAAGCTACAATTTCTCGGTGAGTTTTTTAGCTCAGGAAGCAGTGTAAACATATATGATATACATATACTATATAAATATATAGGTATATAAATATAGGATATATATATATATATATATATATATATATATATATATATATATATATATATATATATATATATATATATATATAATTATTTATTTGAATTGTTGTTGCCTGTGAACTAACTATTCTTTAACTTTTTAATAAAATCGAGTTTTTGGGATTCACCTGTTTTTGCTAATAATTATCTAAAAGTTATATATATATATATATATATACATATATAAATATATACATATATATATATATATATATATATATATATATATATATATAACTTTATAAAGAAATAAAAAACTAACTTTTCACAGGTTAAAATAAAAATCTATTGAGTAAACGCATTTCGTCATAACATTGACTTCGTCTCGTACTAAACTATGGTATTACAAAACAATCTATTTATACGAAAATTGAACATAACAGAGGGGTACTTAGAGAAACTAAATAACAATAGGCAATTCATTCTGAGCTATTAGTAGGTACCTACATTGAACAAATTAAGAAGAGGAGAAGGGTTTACTTCAATCTGGTCGTTAACTAAATTTCCGGAATTTTTATATTTATTTATGTATAGGGATTCCCAACAGTTGGTTTTATGGAGACTATTTTCAAATTGTAATATATTATAATTGTGATTAAAGGTATGGTTTTCTTGAATAAGATGACACGCATAATTAGAAACAGTTTTCTGCTTAATATAGCTACGATGGTGTTCGTGTATTCGAGTTTTGAAATTTCTAATTGTACGTCCTATATAGAATTTTTCACAATCGTTACAGTCGAGTTTATAAACACCAGTACGTTCATCTCTATGAATTTTTGATTTGTTGTTTTTAATCAATTTTCCAATGCTATTATTGGTTTTATATGAAATTTTGAAATTTTGTTTTTGAAAAAACAATTTCAGGTTTTCGGAAGTTTTGCCCAAGTATGTTAAACTGCTAAATACTCTACTTTTTTCGGATATAAGTGGGTAAATTTCTGAAATTGCCATTTTGTATTTTTTCCTCTGAATGAGGCTGTCAATCATATTAGGTGAATAACCATTATTTACTGCCATTTGTTTAATTATATGCAATTCCTTCCGAAAATTAGCTTCGGACAACGGAATTTTGAAAAGTCTATGAATCATACTATGATAAGCCGCTAATTTATGTGAAAAAGGGTGTAGTGATGTGTTATGAATTGTAATATCTGTATGAGATGGTTTATGAAGTCATACAGATATTACAATTCATAACACATCACTACACCCTTTTTCACATAAATTAGCGGCTTATCATAGTATGATTCATAGACTTTTCAAAATTCCGTTGTCCGAAGCTAATTTTCGGAAGGAATTGCATATAATTAAACAAATGGCAGTAAATAATGGTTATTCACCTAATATGATTGACAGCCTCATTCAGAGGAAACAATACAAAATGGCAATTTCAGAAATTTACCCACTTATATCCGAAAAAAGTAGAGTATTTAGCAGTTTAACATACTTGGGCAAAACTTCCGAAAACCTGAAATTGTTTTTTCAAAAACAAAATTTCAAAATTTCATATATAACCAATAATAGCATTGGAAAATTTATTAAAAACAACAAATCAAAAATTCATAGAGATGAACGTACTGGTGTTTATAAACTCGACTGTAACGATTGTGAAAAATTCTATATAGGACGTACAATTAGAAATTTCAAAACTCGAATACACGAACACCAACGTAGCTATATTAAGCAGAAAACTGATTCTAATTATGCGTGTCATCTTATTCAAGAAAACCATACCTTTAATCACAATTATAATATATTACAATTTGAAAATAGTCTCCATAAAACCAACTGTTGGGAATTCCTATACATAAATAATTATAAAAATTCCGGAAATTTAGTTAACGACCAGATTGAAGTAAACCCTTCTCCTCTTCTTAATTTGTTCAATGTAGGTACCTACTAATAGCTCAGAATGAATTGCCTATTGTTATTTAGTTTCTCTAAGTACCCCTCTGTTATGTTCAATTTTCGTATAAATAGATTGTTTTGTAATACCATAGTTTAGTACGAGACGAAGTCAATGTTATGACGAAACGCGTTTACTCAATAGATTTTTATTTTAACCTGTGAAAAGTTAGTTTTTTATTTCTTTATAAAGTTATGAATATGAACTTTCACCAAGTAAATGCCAATTCCATTCAATATATATATATATATATATATATATATATATATATATATATATATATATATATATATATATATATATATATATATATATATATATATATATATATATATATATATATATATATATATATATATATATATATATATATATATATATATATATATATATATATATATATATACACTGCCGTGCATAAAATCCGGGTCACCACGTAATTTGCAATTATTTTTGAAATTTCAAGTAAACTCATAATTTTTTCTTGGCACTGGGTTTCAATACTGCACAAATAGAGGAAGGCACTATTTCTAACTGTCGGTTGTTGTTTTGTTCAAAGTTTGATGAAAAAGTGGTCTGTCGTCGAAGGTTCTGATTATCATTACCATCATATTTTTGCTTTCCATGCATGTTTTCAGTTCTCAATTTCATTGTTTGATATAGTATTATTGTTATTGTTAGTGAAATGGCCATAAATCCTGTCATTGCGGCACGAATTGTGGCGGCCATAGAAGATGGTCGTGGTAAGCGCGAAACGGCGAGAAACTTTGGTGTGAGCCTCTCCAGTGTGCAACGAGTATCTCAACGGTACAAAGAGACTGGTCTGCTCACCCGAAGATCTGTTTCAGGACAAAGAAAAAGTACAACAGCCAGAGACGACCGCTATCTCGCTTCTACTGCATTGAGAAACCGAACAGTTACATCAGTTTTCCTTCGAAATCATTTACAAGAGAGAGAAATGTGAACATAAGTCAGTGGACAGTTAGGAGGCGACTTCATGATGCTGGATTATCTTCTCGAACTAGGGCTACTGGGCCGCCGATTTCCCGTGAACACCGAACTGCAAGGCTGAATTTTGCAAGAGAGCACTTGGCTTGGACAATAGAGGACTGGACTAAGGTATTGTTCTCCGATGAATCTCGATTTTATCTTACGGGCTCAGACAGACGTGTGAGAGTGTGGCGTCGACAAGGCGAAATATATGCTGAAGCTTGTATCGCCAAACGACTTCCATTTGGCGGTGGATCAGTTGTGGCATGGGGAGGCATATCGTTTCATGCTCGTACGGAGCTAGTATTTATACAGAATGAGACTTTGAAGGCGCATAGGTACTTCACAGAAGTTCTAGAAGGCTATGTTGTACCATTTATGGGATTTATTGGTCAGAATGCAATATTTATGCATGATAATGCACCGCCCCATACTGCTCGGTTCGTTAATGCTTATCTTGACGAGGTTCAAGTCACGCGATTTGTTTGGCCTGCTCGAAGTCCAGATTTGAATCCCATCGAGCATGTTTGGGATGAGATGAAGAGGCGTTTACGGACCCGAAAAATTCTGTAGAGCTCCGCAACATACTGGTGCAGGAATGGGACAATCTTCCTCAGGATGTAATTCAGAATCTCATTCAAAGCATGCCCCGTCGTTTGCAAGCTGTTATAACTGCCCGAGGAGGAAATACCCGATATTGAATCCTCGAAATTTCTTTTGCTTCAACTATCAAATTAAAATTTTTGTTTGCATTATTTTCAATAATTTAATTACACTTTCAATCAAATATCAACAACTTTCTTTTATTCAAGCAAGTACGAAAAAATCATCGCATAAAGTCAATAAAATATACTACTCCTAAAAGAAATCCGAAAAAACTCAAAATTTTAAGAATAATTGCAAATTACGAAGTGACCCGGATTTTATGCACGGCAGTGTATATATATATATATATATATAAATATATATACATATATATATATATATATATATATATATATATATATATATATATATATATATATATATATATATATATATATATATATATCAATCAAATCATGAAAAACATACTAGTCGACCATGGTCGATTTCATACATTACATAAAGTGAACAAGGAAAATTCTTCAATAATTTTAAAAAATTATCAAACAACTTTCCAAGGAAGCTGGTTATACGTATTCAGCAACGCAAAATCTGCATTCACAATCGAACGGTGAATTATAGAAATTGTCAAGTCACCCCGACTCAAAATCTGCATACAGCTGTTTCGATCTTATTAGATCTCATCAGTGCAGCTTATTTGACTCGGAGTGAATTAACAAATTTCTAATTGTTCACCAATAGAAATCGTGGTCAGTAACAATGGATAAATAACAATCCAGAGCGCCATCCCACCAAAGATATTGGGAAACAACAATTCACCGCTTAGACTGAAAATGCAGAAATTCGTCGCCCAAACACGTACCTCCTGATATGAAGATATCTACTCTACAACTGTGATGTATATGATTCCAAGGCACACTAACATAGTGATTTAAAACCTTTGGATATACTCACGAGAGCGCGCTCCGAATATGCCTTGGAATCATATACATCACAGTTGTAGAGTAGATATCTTCATATCAGGAGGTACGTGTTTGGGCGACGAATTTCTGCATTTTCAGTCTAAGCGGTGAATTGTTGTTTCCCAATATCTTTGGTGGGATGGCGCTCTGGATTGTTATTTATCCATTGTTACTGACCACGATTTGTATTGGTGAACAATTAGAAATTTGTTAATTCACTCCGAGTCAAATAAGCTGCACTGATGAGATCTAATAAGATCGAAACAGCTGTATGCAGATTTTGAGTCGGGGTGACTTGACAATTTCTATAATTCACCGTTCGATTGTGAATGCAGATTTTGCGTTGCTGAATACGTATAACCAGCTTCCTTGGAAAGTTGTTTGATAATTTTTTAAAATTATTGAAGAATTTTCCTTGTTCACTTTATGTAATGTATGAAATCGACCATGGTCGACTAGTATGTTTTTCATGATTTGATTGTTATATTTTGCGTATTAAGCGACTAGAATATTCGGAGCGCGCTCTCGTGAGTATATCCAAAGGTTTTAAATCACTATGTTAGTGTGCCTTGGAATCATATACATCACAGTTGTAGAGTAGATATCTTCATATCAGGAGGTACGTGTTTGGGCGACGAATTTCTGCATTTTCAGTCTAAGCGGTGAATTGTTGTTTCCCAATATCTTTGGTGGGATGGCGCTCTGGATTGTTATTTATCCATTGTTACTGACCACGATTTCTATTGGTGAACAATTAGAAATTTGTTAATTCACTCCGAGTCAAATAAGCTGCACTGATGAGATCTAATAAGATCGAAACAGCTGTATGCAGATTTTGAGTCGGGGTGACTTGGCAATTTCTATAATTCACCGTTCGATTGTGAATGCAGATTTTGCGTTGCTGAATACGTATAACCAGCTTCCTTGGAAAGTTGTTTGATAATTTTTTAAAATTATTGAAGAATTTTCCTTGTTCACTTTATGTTATATATATATATATATATATATATATATATATATATATATATATATATATATATATATATATATATATATATATATATATATATATATATATATATAGTATTGAAGAAATATAATAGTCCTTGTTTGAATAAGAAATTGTTTTAAGAGCTTGGGACTAAGTGAATTAAAAGGCAACTACATGTAGGATCTTATATGCACAGTCGAATATTTCAAAAACATTTGTTTCTTTCTCAAGGACACTAAAACAGATTAAAATATATATATACATCAATGCCGGAAATCCAGTTAACTTACGCAAATGATCGGTGTATGACCGGAACCAACCATCAAAAATAATAAAATTAAGACATCAACAGATGTGTATTCATCATGAAAATAATAAAAGGCAATTGCATTTTGCATTCCAAATGGACATCGAGCTCGCGAATCTGGTAACACTAACAGTGGTAACTGAAACAGGAATATTTATTTTTTTATTATTTGAAAGGTTAGCAATGACAATCCGTCAGCTGTCAACGACGCTGTCACCGCCATTCCAGACTAGAAATGGTGCGTTCAGACACCAAGAAAAAATAACTGTGTGTTATGCGATGACGACATCCTTCAATCAAGGTTTCTTGTCGAATTCGAGTATATAGTTGTAAATTTGGCTCAGATTGTTGAAGTCCGATTTCGAGTTCATGACACTGTCACCCCCACTAACAAAACACATCTCGAGGAACAAACGTTTGGACCATAAATTTTCAGTGGCCAAGATTTTGGTGGTATTGTACGACATATTATGCCCCGTTGTATGCACATGGTTGGCCAGCGTGCACCTACCAGGCCTCAACCTAGCATCGCTCTTTTGTAGCGTCATTCTATTTTTGAGAGTTTGGGACGTCTGTCCTATGTAGGCCAACTCGCAATTATGGCACTGAATTTGGTATATGATTCCATGTCTCAACATGAGAGGGACTCTATCCTTGATCCTAGAGAATAACAATCTGTTCGTAAGCACATTGTATTGTGCGATTTTGATGTTTTCAATTCCATGAAACATATTGGAAAGTTTGTTGGAGAGATGATCTACATGTGGTAACTTAGTGTAACGAACCAGCATGTCCTCAGGGGGCCCAGACATGGCTCTTCGAGGCAACGGCGAACTGTATAGGAGTTTATTCAAAAAATATCTGTTGTATCCATTGTCTTGAAGTACGTGGAAGAGTCTGCTGAGTGCCGATGACAGTAAAACAGGATGCACCAAACGTTTTATCCTGTCGTTCAACCCAAGAATGACATTAGTCTTCATTTTCACTGAATGGTAGGAAAGGTAGTGAACATATCTTCCAGAACTTGTTGCCTTTTGGTGCCAGTCCAACATGACATGACCATCAGATGTTCTGATTACACGTGTGTCAAGAAACGGAACAGCCCCCTCGTTTTCTGCCTCCATGGTGAACTCGAGATGCTGATCAAAACTGTTAAAACATCCAAAATCTCCTCAAACGACCCCTCCGGAATGCTGAGCAACAGGTCATCGACATACTGGAACAGAAAAGGCACCCGAAATGAGAGCCTTGGGACACAGGTCTTCAAAAGCTTGGACATCGTTATGTTTGCCAAGATTGGACTGAGGCTAGACCCCATGGGAAATCCAAAAATTTGTCTATATTATTTTCCACCATATAAAAAGTAGTTGCTCTTGAACAGAAGTTGAATTATTTCTATGAACGATTCTAGTGGGATATCTGTGTGTTTATGTACTCTGTCCCATTCTTCGTGTATAATAGATATTGTGAGATCCAACGAGATATTGGTGAATAAGTAGACAGCATCAAGAGAGACAATGACGTAACCATCAGGAAGTTGTATGTCTTTAATTCGCTCCGCAAAACAGAAAGAATCCTGAATGGAGTAGACATTATAGTCCTTAAAAGATATCTTGAGCAGTTCGGCAATGAATTTACTGAGATTACCTGTGGCCGAATCGATCATTGACACAATCGGTCTCAAAGGAACATTATCTTTATGGATTTTAGGGAGGCCATAGAAGCGAGATGCTAAGGAGGTGTATGTAGTAAGTTTCTAGGCAATTTCTGGAGAAATGGAATTTCCTGATTTTAAGGATTTAACAATCTCGTTATTTCTTGTTTGGACATTGGACGTTGGGTCACGTTTCACCATGAGGTATGTATCGTCATCCTGTAGAAGATTCATGACTTTTTCATCATATTGGTCTTTAGTGAGCAAAACAATACAATGTGCTTACGAACAGATTGTTATTCTCTAGGATCAAGGATAGAGTCCCTCCCATGTTGAGACATGGAATCATATACCAAATTCAGTGCCATAATTGCGAGTTGGCCTACATAGGACAGACGTCCCAAACTCTCAAAAATACCACCAAAATCTTGGCCACTGAAAATTTATGGTCCAAACGTTTGTTCCTCGAGATGTGTTTTGTTAGTGGGGGTGACAGTATCATGAACTCGAAATCGGACATCAACAATCTGAGCTAAATTTACAACTCGAATTCGACAAGAAACCTTGATTGAAGGATGTCGTGTTCAAATTATACTTTTGGTGACTTGTTTTGTTAAGAATAAATTATTTATTAAGATTTATTATTATTTAGGATTTTTTGTTACATTCAACGTGTATTGCTTTCACATTTAAGGTTAATAATTATGGTTCACAACAAATATTACAAAATAACTCTGATTTTATTACTTTTGGGTATAGGGAATGCTTCACAAAAATTGAAGTTACATAATAGAAGATTCTATTTGTTCTATAAAATACAGGGTGTTCCATTTGAAATAAGAGAGAAAATGAAAGGTTCGAGTTTCCATCCACCCTGTATACAAAATGAAAATAATTCAAATTTAATATAATACGGAGATATTGCAATCATATTACGAAACTTTTTTAGGCAAAATAAAAATTTTTTCTTCAACGCACAATAAGCTACAGAGCGTTGATTTACCTACGATTTTCATATAAACGTGTCCATATCTTTTTGAAGTACTCTGTATTACATAGCAAAAACCTTAAATCAAAAGCTTCAAAAAAATGTGAGTAATCTGAATTCGGTATAATATACAGGGTACTCATTTGAAAAACCATATGTTTTAGTTTGTAACGGAGTTATGCAACAGCTCTGTATAGTTCGAGATAATTTCAAATTATGGACCTTTAAGACATCTACCATTTTTGTTGATATCATTTTTTGATATCTCTTAAAATAACCCATATACCGAAGTTTTTCGTAAGATTGGTACACCCTGTATATATAAATTATTTATTTGAATTGTTGTTGCCTGTGAACTATGTTTATTTTTTTGATAATTATTAGCAATAACAGGCTTGGTGAATCTCAAAAAACTCGATTTTATTAAAAAGTTGACGTTTCGCCACGACATTTCGTGGCTTTATCAAAACTTTATATATATATATATATATATATATATATATATATATATATATATATATATATATATATATATATATATATATATATATATATATATATATTTATATATATTATTATATACATAAATATATAGGTACGTCCAAATATAATGAAATGTATAAAAAATAGTATTGACAAAAATAATAAGAATCATATATTTTAAGCGAATTTCAAGGAATAGACTACAAATTGAATTCATTGAATATAAAATATTTCGTACGAGTAAATGAATGAATATAATAATCAATTAATAAAAGACAAATATCAAAAGGAACCAACAGTTTGCATATTAAAAAACATAAATCGAAGGACGTAATAATGAAAATTGCAAATATGAAATTTTCTAAAATAATTAATTATTCCATTATGTTGAGTATTAGTTTCCAAATAAAGATATTTTATCTTATAATTTCATTTTAATTCTGAATCGACTATACCAAATTTGAAAATATATACTATCATCTGTGACGTATCAGAATTCGGATGAGGTTTACTTTGTATTTTTAAAAAATATCTTCATCGCCTTCAGGAATAGACACAATCGTAACTTCTTCCTGTAATCGATCAGGCTCATCCGCAACATAAATGAACACTTCATTTGTAATGCTCTTTGTTTGCGGGATATTTGCAATAAAGTATTCGGATACATCCTGTTGTCCGTTCCCATTGATTGAATCTGATATTATTTTGGCGACTTGATTCTCATCTTCCCTGGATAATTCACGTTTGAATTCCCATGATGCACCACTGCATTCACTATTTGTTAGACTTCGAAGAACCTCTGAGCAATATTCTCTTTCTCTTTTGATGAACGACTGCGTTATACTAATCATAGATTTATTGGCATTCTCATATAAATCTAAAAAGAATAGTTCCCTCGGCGTGAGAGCCACTTCCAAATTCTGAGAAAACGGTCTACCTTCCTCGAAATTTTCTGATGCTTGGTATTTTGGTGAACGCAATTCTGCTCCTAGAAGAGGACTCTCCGAGACCCACGCTTCTCTGGATTGAGGGGATACTTTCACCCAGTCTTTGAGACTATCACTGCAGTTATCAACTTCTTCTTCATCTTTGTTTAAATCCTCGAAAGTATAGAAATTTATTTTAGTCCGATCACATTTTATTCGGTCTTTCACAGGATTAATCTTCCATAAACAAACCAACAAAGCTAATATGATGACAAATATCACGAAGTGACATCCAAGAAATACAAACTTCTCCAACGGACTGGGATTATAGGTTGAAATATAGTATGAGAAAAGAACCAGAACTAGAGCAAACCAGTAAACTATCACTAAAAACACTAAAATCCATGGTAGAAGGAGACACTTAAAGGGGTGTGATCGTAACTTGTGAGGTACATAATCATATTTTTCAGTCATTTTCGTTTATTGTCTACAACACTCAATTCAAAAGTGAATACTTTATTTGTAGGAAGTATTTCATAAATTTTGTGGTTTGGTTATCTTGTAAGACGTAATAATAAATTTTTATCAGGAAGTTGGATATCTAAATTTGATAATTCACAATGGAACAGGATAGAACTACTGGATATTTAGATTTGAAATTTGAGAATGCAAAGTTTAAAGATATAAGTTGAAAATTCAGTAAATACTGAAAAATCATAAGGGCTTCAAATAACATGTTACCTCCTTCCTAGAATAATACATTCAGTAAATATATGATACATACATTCAAATGGTCAATATTCAATAAATTACATAACAGGAACTCTGTTATACCAGTGCTTAGCTAGGTGCTTTAGGGATCCAGCTACAGCACCAGGCTTCCTATTACTTAAGTATACGATTTCAACTATACTTAATAATATACATAAATCTAGATGAGTTTCCATTATTTTTAATTTTGATCACAATAAACGAGCACTCGGGCTCGTTTGAAGAAATTTCGACTCTTAGGAGCGTAATTATCTCACAAATCGATGCAACTTCGAAATGTTGAACGCTTAATTCTAGCGATCTTCTTTGAGGATCGGATCGGAACCCCGATGATGTCCATCAAAAGATCAGTGAACCGTCGATAAACATTAACAAGATATAGTTATATTACATTTATACACTTAGTCAAAAATGCTTACCAATTAGACTTTCATCAGGCTCATTTACATTTTGTACTAATCGACTGAGTAACCTGAAAAGAAGTGCCAAAATATCCAAATTAGCATCTGACTTGATGAAAACTGGTAAACATGCTGGACGGAGAAGGCCCCATATTCTAATTAGAACTAACATCTCTTTCAGCATATTAAGAGCTTTTACATCCCGTATTAATTCATAACCTAAAAAGCTAAAAATTTTAGTGGTTGAGCATAAAAATGATCAAATATACCTTTAGATTGGGAGGGTCTACTATCTGGAACCTTCATCAACAAATTGAGTGCCAGGTCCCCTACCCACTGAATTAACTGTTGCAAACTTTGCAAAGTAGTCGGTTCCACTGTAAATTCTTTAGCTTCTAAATGCATTAACAGCTTGTCAACATCACACTGTCCTTCATTGATTACATCTTAAACGTTGGTAATCAAAATAAATTAGAAGTATAAACATTTTATTTTAACTCCATATTTATTTTTGTTATACAATATAAAGTTTATAAACTCACTTGATAATGAATCCGCTGGGCTTTTCTCATGGCTACTAATTTCACTAGGTCTCAATAAACTTTTGAAAGCAGTTGAAATGTTATGTAACATCAAAAACAAAGTCAAGTCATTTGATTTCAACTGTCCTTGAGCACTTAGTCTGAAATATAAAACATAATTTTATTTTTTAAAACATATTTTAATTGCTAACGAAAAGTAATACATATTACAAAACGTAATACTTATTATATATGTAAAATATGAAATAAACTTTACTTTTAGATCCCTATTTATTTGATAGGAGTAAGACATCAGCTTAGTGTTCATAAAATGTTGATAGCAACCATGGAAAAGTTTGTCATCGCATAACACACAGTTATTTTTTCTTGGTGTCTGAACGCACCATTTCTAGTCTGGACTAGCGGTGACAGCGTCGTTGACAGCTGACGGATTGTCATTGCTAACCTTTCAAATAATAAAAAATAAATATTCCTGTTTCAGTTACCAGTTTACCACTGTTACCAGATTCGCGAGCTCGATGTCCATTTGGAATGCAAAATGCAATTGCCTTTTATTATTTTCATGATGAATACACATCTGTTGATGTCTTAATTTTATTATTTTTGATGGTTGGTTCCGGTCATACACCGATCATTTGCGTAAGTTAACTGGATTTCTGGCTAAGATCCGGCATTGATGTATATATATTTTTTAATCTGTTTTAGTGCCGTTGAGAAAGAAACAAATGGTTTCGAAATATTCGACTGTGCATATAAGATCCTACATGTAATTGCCTTTTAATTCACTTAGTCCCAAGCTCTTAAAACAATTTCTTATTCAAACAAGGACTATTACTTCTCTTCAATAATTCCGATATAGGCTTCTATCAGGAGATCAATGCTGCACATGGAGCTGACGCAATGTTCGTTCTTAAGCAGTGGGCAAATTTTAACACCAGACTAGCTAACTATAGAAATCGGCACATCTTTCTTTTACAGTGTAAGAAGGCAGGAGTATTCCCGAGACACATAGTGCAGAACATCAAATGCATTTTCAATACTATGGAGGCGGACACTAGCAGGACAGCATGTGAACTGGATAACTTTAACAGCAGGCTGAAATACAAGATTATAAACATGGAAATTAAAATAACTGTTAGGTATGTTCTATATCTTGAGAGATCCACCGATAGTTTCAAGTCAAGGGCTACACGATTGCTGCCGAATCACGTGGTACGGGAGTTTGCTTCTAGACTAGTGCACTCCTTCAATAGATCGTTCAGTAGAACTAAACATAACAACATTCGTAAATTCAACCAACTTCTAATTACCAAAATAGATAATGTTTGTGTCAGAGACAAATGGTTTAAAAACACCACAGATACAGTTATTCCTAAAAATGTCAAAACTATGCTGTCTCTGGGCCCTAAGTTCAGTATTCCTCCAAACACAAGAGACATCAGTGTCAAGAAACTTCTGTCAGATGTGGAAGATATTATCATCAAGTCCCCTGATTCCTCTCAAAACAAACTGAGAGCTCGTGCCACGAACATTATCACTAACTATTTCCACAAGAACTTCAATACTTCAAGTGTGGTTAACAAACTTTTCACGGAGACAAAAATATTTTTGAAGCAACATCCTGAATTGTTGGTGCTTTTTTTTGACAAGGGTAATGTCACTGTTTTGCTCACTAAAGACCAATATGATGAAAAAGTCATGAATCTTCTACAGGATGACGATGCATACCTCATGGTGAAACGTGACCCAACGTCCAATGTCCAAACAAGAAATAACGAGATTGTTAAATCCTTAAAATCAGGAAATTACATTTCTCCAGAAATTGCCAAGAAACTTACTACATACACCTCCTTAGCACCTCGCTTCTATGGCCTTCCTAAAATCCATAAAGATAATGTTCCTTTGAGACCGATTGTGTCAATGATCGATTCGGCCACAATAATCTCAGTAAATTCATTGCCGAACTGCTCAAGATATCTTTTAAGGACTATAATGTCTACTCCATTCAGGATTCTTTCTGTTTTGCGGAGCGAATTAAAGACATACAACTTCCTGATGGTTACGTCATTGTCTCTCTTGATGCTGTCTACTTATTCACCAATATCTCGTTGGATCTCACAATATCTTTTATACGGGAAGAATGGGACAGAGTACATGAACACACAGATATCCCACTAGAATCGTTCATAGAAATAATTCAATTTCTGTTCGAGAGCAACTACTTCTTATATGGTGGAAAATACTATAGACAAATTTTTGGATGTCCCATGGGGTCTAGCCTCAGTCCAATCTTGGCAAACATAACGATGTCCAAGCTTTTGAAGACCTGTGTCCCAAGGCTCTCATTTCGGGTGCCTTTTCTGTTCCAGTATGTCGATGACCTGTTGCTCAGCATTCCGGAGGGGTCGTTTGAAGAGATTTTGGATGTTTTAACAGTTTTGATCAGCATCTCGAGTTCACCATGGAGGCAGAAAACGAGGGGGCTGTTCCGTTTCTTGACACACGTGTAATCAGAACATCTGATGGTCATGTCATGTTGGACTGGCACCAAACAGCAACAAGTTCTGGAAGATATGTTCACTACCTTTCCTACCATTCTGTAAAAATGAAGACTAATGTCATTCTTGGGTTGAAGGACAGGATAAAACGTTTGGTGCATCCTGTTTTACTGTCATCGGAACTCAGCAGACTCTTCCACATACTTCAAGACAATGGATACAATAGATATTTTTTGAATAAACTCCTATACAGTTCGCCGTTGCCTCGAAGAGCCATGCCTGGGCCCCCTGAGGACATGCTGGTTCGTTACACTAAGTTACCACATGTAGATCATCTCTCCAATAAACTTTCCAATATGTTTCATGGAATTGAAAACATCAAAATCGCACAATACAATGTGCTTACGAACAGATTGTTATTCTCTAGGATCAAGGATAGAGTCCCTCTCATGTTGAGACATGGAATCATATACCAAATTCAGTGCCATAATTGCGAGTTGGCCTACATAGGACAGACGTCCCAAACTCTCAAAAATACCACCAAAATCTTGGCCACTGAAAATTTATGGTCCAAACGTTTGTTCCTCGAGATGTGTTTTGTTAGTGGGGGTGACAGTGTCATGAACTCGAAATCGGACATCAACAATCTGAGCTAAATTTACAACTCGAATTCGACAAGAAACCTTGATTGAAGGATGTCGTGTTCAAATTATACTTTTGGTGACTTGTTTTGTTAAGAATAAATTATTTATTAAGATTTATTATTATTTAGGATTTTTTGTTACATTCAACGTGTATTGCTTTCACATTTAAGGTTAATAATTATGGTTCACAACAAATATTACAAAATAACTCTGATTTTATTACTTTTGGGTATAGGGAATGCTTCACAAAAATTGAAGTTACATAATAGAAGATTCTATTTGTGCTATAAAATACAGGGTGTTCCATTTGAAATAAGAGAGAAAATGAAAGGTTCGAGTTTCCATCCACCCTGTATACAAAATGAAAAATAATTCAAATTTAATATAATACGGAGATATTGCATCATATTACGAAACTTTGTTAGGCAAAATAAAAATTTTTTCTTCAACGCACAATAAGCTACAGAGCGTTGATTTACCTACGATTTTCATATAAACGTGTCCATATCTTTTGAAGTACTCTGTATTACATAGCAAAACCTTAAATCAAAAGCTTCAAAAAAATGTGAGTAATCTGAATTCGGTATAATATACAGGGGTACTCATTTGAAAAACCATATGTTTAGTTTGTAACGGAGTTATGCAACACTCTGTATAGTTCGAGATAATTTCAAAATATGGACCTTAAAGACATCTACCATTTTTGTTGATATCATTTTTTGATATCTCTTAAAATAACCCATATACCGAAGTTTTTCGTAAGATTGGTACACCCTGTATATATAAATTATTTATTTGAATTGTTGTTGCCTGTGAACTATGTTTAACTTTTTGATAATTATTAGCAATAACAGGCTTGGTGAATCTCAAAAAACTCGATTTTATTATGATCCGGCATTGATGTATATATATATATTTTAATCTGTTTTAGTGTCGTTGAGAAAGAAACAAATGGTTTCGAAATATTCGACTGTGCATATAAGATCCTACATGTAATTGCCTTTTAATTCATTTAGTCCCAAGCTCTTAAAACAATTTCTTATATATATATATATATATATATATATATAAATATATATATATATATATATATATATATATATATATATATATATATATATATATATATATATATATATATATATAATTATATATAATAAAACTAAGTTGATAAAATGTGCGTGCCGATAAAACTTAAAAAGGGGTACCGGCACGATAAAGAAACTTATATAGTGTGATAGCCCTTTATCCATCCTCGAACAAGAAAGTTGCCGTTTTAACCTAAAGGGCGTGTTTTTAAAGAAATAACGGCTTTTCCAACCCTTCAACTTGGAAATTGAGTGTAGTGGCACCATCTGTTGTCGAGTATTTGAACTTCATTCAGAACAACAATTATTTGGGTTGCAGTTCGAAAGGCGCTGCAATTGCAGCATGTGTCGTAATGGCGCGAAATTTAAAATTCCAATTTCGATAAAGTCTTAAATTACATTTGTTACTATAATAAAATTATTAAATTTTGTGTATTTATACAGCAGTAGCTAACTTATATTTTGAAGTTAAAGCGACATAATTAGGATAATTGCAAAAAACTCTGAAATAATGGGAGGAGCTCTACTCATACTCTCAGGAGATTTTCGACAAACACTTCCAGTTATTCCCAAGTCAACGCCAGCAGACGAGATCAATGCATGCTTAAAAAAGTCACATCTCTGGCCACAAGTACAAGTACTGCAATTAACAAAAAACATGAGAGTTGAATTATCAAAAGATGAAACAACAGCACAATTTGCTGAAATACTTTTACAAATAGGCGAAGGTACATATCCTACTGATCGAACGACCGGCCTCATTCAACTCAATAGTGATTTCAGTAACATAGCCACTACTGAAAACGAACTAATCGATTAAATTTATGCAAATATTATTCAGAACTATACCAACGTACAGTGGTTATTTCAAAGAACAATTTTGGCAACTAATAATAATATTGTTGACGATATCAATTTTAATTTTCTAAAGAAAATACCTGGTGAAGAGAAAATATGTAAATTGATCGACACGATGGTATCCATTGAAGAAAGTGTCAACTTCCCTACTGAGTTTCTAAACTCTTCACAAGTACCAGGAATGCCATGACACTGCCTTCGTCTGAAAATTGGATCTCCAATCATACTACTCAGAAATCTCAACTCCCCAAAACTATGTAATGCAACGAGGATGATCTTAAAACAGCTATCGAATAATATCATTGAAGTTGAACTTATTTCTGGAAAGAACAAAGGAAACACAGTATTTATACCTAGAATACCACTGATCTCTTCTGAATTGCCATTTCAATTTAAAAGATTGCAGTTCCAATTAAATTAGCCTTTAGTTTTACAATTAACAAAGCGCAAGGGGAAACTTTAAAATATTGTGGCATCAACCTCAAAGAATCCTGCTTCTCTCACGGTCAGCTATATGTAGCTTGCTCAAGGGGAGAAATTCGAAAAATTTATATATATATATATATATATATATATATATATATATATATATATATATATATATATATATATATATACCCCGGACAATAAAATAAAAAATGTTGTTTATAAACATGGAGTGTAAATAATGAGAAAATGTTTTCAATAAATTTTTTATCTTCTTACGTCATAGTTCATTATTTTTTTTCAACTACCACGTAATCTCATATCAACTCCCGAGCGAAGATAGGTATCATAGCTAGTATATATATATATATATATATATATATATATTTTATATATATATATATATATATATATATATATATATACATATAATGTAAAATAGAGTTTGAATCACGAGAATATTCGGTCTATTGAGTAAAATATATGTTTATAAACTCACTTATTCAAAAAATTCTCAATATTTAAACACTTTTTTGTGTTTTCTTCAGGAGAAATCAAGCTAAAATACAACAAAAATAATGATAAAAAACATGAAGTAATGAATATAAAAATTAACCTTGCTTACAATTAGAGTTAAAATGATGATCTAATAACTATAATGGACATATTGCGTGTAACTTATAATTAGGACCCTTAGTCAACATCTATGTGGAATGAGAGGCTCCAAATTAAGAATCGTATGCTCTCTTGAAATTTCAGATACCGGTCTCCAGATGTCAATGTTATCTTACAAAAACAATGAGGTGTAGGGGACAAATGATATTGATTTTATTTTAAAATATTCGTGTAAATTACGCTCAAATTGTCTATGTCTGCCTTGGAGTTGATTATATTGCTGGTGTTATGTATGTGCGCCATTTCCAAGAATAATCTCTTTTTGTAATTATTTTCACGATCTAAAATTTTAACATTTTCATAATCAAAATTGTAGTCAAAATCCTGAAAATGACACGCCAATGCACAAGATCTTTTGTCAATACGGCTGTCACTTTTGTGTTGTATAATTCTTTGTTTTAAGTTTTGTTTAGTCTGTCCTATATAACATTTATCACATCGATCACACGGTATCTTATGAACAAAATTGCAATTAAATAATAATGGAGTGCGATCTTTCGTCTTTGAAAACAAAGTTCCTATGGATTTTGTATTGTATCTTGCTATTTTAACCTCCCATCCGAGAAAAATCCTTGATAACTGTTTCAGATAAACCTCTGATGTACGGTAGGTTCTTAAATTTAAGAGTTTCAGATAAAGTATTGTCAGCGGCTGAAATGTTGTTTGCATTGCAATATAATAAACCCTTCAACAACTTCCTTGGATATCCGTTGTTTAAAAATAAGTGTTCTAATTTCTTTAAATTACTTTTTAAAAATCACCCTGTTTTTTACTTGTATAACAACATTAGTTTTCTGATTGATTGGATGGTTTGAAAAGTAATTGAGGTCCTGATGAGGTCGGTTTTTGATACCAATCCAATATAATGTTATTATTTTCTCTTTCAACTTAAACAGAATATGCGAGTTGATTTTATTGAAAATATTTAATCCATCATCTATTTTGTCAAACGGAAGGGCGGTAATTATATCACAACAAATTTGTAAATAAAGGGAACTTCAAAGTGTAGTTCCTTTAGAATTTCACCCAAAATTTAATCCATAACAACATTGAAAAATTAGCCGAACATCAAAATGGTATGGTAAAAACCAAACGTGTCACAAAATAAAAACATGAGATGGTGTAAAATAACTAATATGAATAAAAATATTCGAGAAAGAACTGCCAAAAAATTTTATATAAACGAAAAATGCGATAAAGAACTCCCACATGACAATTTAAAAATCTAACGCGGGATCCCGCCAATTCCAACCATGACAAAAAACGTAAAATAAATGACAGACCATAGTGCCAAAATTAAACATATTGATTATACGCACCGTATGCCAACACATGAAAAATCACTGTGAAAAAGACCGGCGAATAGAATTTTCAGCTCGAGAAGGAAGACAACCCATACGCATAAAATACACTAAGATTAGCGATATCAGCCCTGGCATTCATAGACTTAGGTTCCCTAAAAAAAGAAGACATTTCCAGGACACATTTCCTTTTCAAATTTGATTCATGTTCCAACATAGTCACATTGTCATAATCAGGTATGTGATCTTCATCTAAAACAAATTTCCCTCTATCACGATTGCTTATAGAAATCGACTCAAAATTAATAATATTTTTTCTAAATTAAAAGACAAAGACCCTATTTTAGAACAGTTTAATGTAGTTTATTGCATATCTTGTTCACAATGTGACTTGAAGTATATTGGTCAGACTAAACGTAAACTCAAGACAGAATTTGCTCACATAGGGAAGATATCAGGAATTTAAAAAAGACGTGCTTAGGTGCACGTCTTTTTTAAACTCCTAATATTTCCCCTATGTAAGCAAATTCTGTCTTGAGTTTACGTTTAGAGGGAAATTTTGAAAATTTTTGTTTTAATTTATAAACCATTGAATGAATATCTCGATGAATATAAGGTAAGGACAAGTAAAACTTTGAATTTTGTGAATTTAGATTAGGTGAAACATTAACAGAAGGTAAATCGTCAATGGTTGCTGTTGTATATTCGTGAATCATTCGATGTAATAATAATAAGAACTTTAATTATCGTATACTCTTATTGAATCTCACTTATATCACATCCGATACTTGACTAAAGAAGCGTTACAATCACAGATGTATCCAGATAACAAATTATGCTACATGCGCATAAAATATAAGAATATGACAATTCCTCCCCTACAATGAATTTTTACACTTCAGAAAAGTTACAAAATCAATAATTAATATTAAAATAATTCAAATGAATTTTCAACGTTATTTACATACTTTATCTATAATTACTTATCCTGCTATATTTATAAAATATACATAAGTACTAATAACAACAACCTAATAATAGTAATAACAACATTATTTTCACTTCATCAATAATTCTTTAATCCGTGAGAAACGTCTCAGCGGATCCTTATTGGATGAAGGTGTAAAACTATTATCAATATTATCGGAGCCAATACTAATTTTATTAAATTTGATCATTTGATTTATGTGTCTTTTATATATTAAACCTGTATCGGTTTTGACACGAAAAGTAACTGGAGATAACTGATCCATTATTATTCCTTTTAGCCGTTTATTTTGTGCTGAACTTGAAAAATCATTAACCATCACCTCATCTCCCACCTCAAAATATCTTTCATTTCCTTTTGTTTGATTAACTGCAGTTTTCAAATGATACTTATCAATATTATCTAAATGGTTAGGTTTTAAAAAATCAAATCTTGTTTTTATTTCTCTTCCATAAATCAGGAAGCTCGGAGATTTTCCTGTTGTTGAATGCTCAACCCTTCTATAATCAAATAAAAATAAGTCAATCGCATACTTTAGATTTTTTCCACTTTTTACGATTTTACCTACTTTGTCTTTAAACGTTCCCACAAAATTTTCCGCAGCGCCATTAGTTGCTGGATGTTTAGGAGGTGACACAGTATGAACGATGTTATTATTGGATAAAAAAATTTCAAAAATTTGACTAGTGAATTGTATACCCCCGTCTGTCACCACGTGATTATATAAACCGAATCTCACAAACATATCTTTTAAATAATATAATAGTTTTTCAGCTTTCGTGTGCATTCCAAAATCGTGTATTTCTGGCCACTTACTATAAGCATCTATTACAATTAAAATCATTCGTCCTAACCAAGGTCCAAAAAAATCAACGTGTATACGAGAACATGCTTTATTTGGATAAGGCCAATGTACATTTGAAATTTTCTGCGGATTTTTCCTATAAGATACACAAATTTCGCAAGTTTCACTTATTTCTTCAATTTCAGAATCAAGATTTGGCCACCAAAAATAAGATCGTGCTAGTTGTTTCATTTTACAAATACCGAGATGTGACGCATGCTATTCTTTCAGAATTTCAAGTTGGAGAGACTTTGGAATTATTACCCTGATTCCCCAAAATAAACAACCTTGATCTAAAGTAAGTTCGTGTCGTCTAGAAAAAAATTTTTTTCGGAACCAGATAACTCGTTACAATCAGACGGCCAGTTACTCGAAACAAATTGAACAATTTTCTTCAATTTTTCATCTTTCCTTGTCTCTTGCATAACACGTTTAAAATTCACAGAAGACATACCCTCCTCTATGTAATTAATAACAAAAAATTCTGAATCAAAAACCCGAATTTCATCCTTAATTGGTAATCTCGATAAAGCATCACAATTTCCATTTGCCGAAGTTCTCATAATTTCTATTTTATACTTGAATGAAGACAAAAAAAAAGCCCATCTTTGCAAACGGTTTTGAATCATATTATTTCCGTTTTTATTAGAACCGAAAATAAATTTTAATGGTTCATGATCTGATTTTAAAATTATTTCATTACCACAAATATATTGATAAAATTTTTTGAAACCAAATATGGTTGCCGCTGCTTCTGTATCAATAATTGCTCTATGACGTTCGCTAGGTGGAATTATTTTAGATGCGAATGCAATAGGACGTTCTGAACCATCCGAATACCTATGAGACAAAATAGCCGAAAGTCCGTGATCTGAAGCATCACATGCTAAAATTAATTTTTCATCGGGGTTATATAACGTTAAAACTTTCGGAGATGTTATCTCATTTTTGATACAAAGGAACGCATTTTCACATTCTTGTCCAATTCCAGCCAGTGCTTGTTTTCAGAAGATCGTATAAACACTTCAACTTTTGAGCTCGATTACATAAATATGATTCATTATAATTAACTAAGCCAAGAAAAGCCTTCAATTGCTTAGAATTGTTGGGACGTGGTACTTCAATAATTGCTTTTGTTTTTGAAGGTGGCGGATGCAAACCTTTTTTGTTCAATAAAAAACCTAAAATTTCAATTTCATTTCGAAAAAAATCACATTTTTGAGAATTTACTTTTAATCCGGCATCAGCCAACCTACTAAAAATTCGCGTCAAAATTTTTAAATGTTCTTCATCAGTTCTACCTTTACAGTATATGTTATCTATATAAACTTTAACAAATGGAATGCCTTTTAGTATATCACACAGAATTTCTTGACATTCACCCGGACTGGATGAGATTCCTTCAGGAAGTTTTTCATATCTAAAAAGACCATCTTCTGTTATTATTGTCAATGAATCGCGCGAATTTTCATCTACGGGAAATTGCATAAAAGCATGTACTAAATCAATTTGCGAACATTTCTTACCAAATTGAAGATTTGAAAATATTTCTTCTTTACTAGGAACAGGTGTTTTCTTAATAATTAATGATGGATTTACCGTTAATTTAAAATTACCGCAAATACGAACTGAACCATTTGATATAACCCAACACCAGCCAACTTCCCATTTTTGGGACGCGCCAATTTTGCCAGATTCCTTCAAAGCTATCACAGAAAACTAGAGTATTTGATAATGTCATTTAGGTCAAAGTATGTATTTCATATATTTATAGTCAGATGTCTCACAGGAACAATAACAGAAATTAGACTGATTCAACAAGTCGGCACTTGCCTGGCGCGTTGGGGTTGTCATACGTTATAGTGATTTCAATTTATTTCTGTCTAGAAAATTATAATTATACCATTGCAGTTTTATTGTTCAATAGTCTTTTTTTCGATACGGAACGGAATTGAACTGACTCATATCACTTTCTGTTGCCAATTTGTTGCTAATTTTGTTGTCCTAATTTTGGGACATTGGCTAGTGATAATTATGAGTAGCGGAAACTGTCCGTGACATTGACATCATATTTGAAGATCCGGAATTTTGGAAAGATATGGATATTGAAAATATTATTGTAGCAATAATTCCTCCAGACCCGGATATTCTAACCGACAGAGAAAATTTTGGAGAATGACCTAGAAGGAGAAGAAATAGTGGATGTTGCAAGTACTATGGAATTGTTTACTTCTAACCTTGCTGACGAATACGAGTTTGAGTGACGACGAACCATTATCAGAGAAAATAGTGAAGTGGACTAAATAAAACAGCACAAACGGTGAGAATTCCATTGCAATAGTGACAATACTCCATCGTAAAATTGATACAAGAATACAATTTGCATATGGGCGGAGTAGATATGTTAGACAAGCAAGTGTCTCTTTACCGAACAAGAATTCGTTCAGGGAAATGGTGGTGGCCTTTATTCACCCAAGTGTTAGATATATTGGTGACAAATACTTGGAGACTTTACCAGATTATAAATCACCAAGAAATGGCTACTCTGCTAGAAGTACGTAGGAAAAGAGACCACGCCCTCAAAAGTTCAAATTGATGGGAGGAGGAGCAAGTGTGGACATAAGATATGACCAAAAAGGTCATTTAGTTGTTTCTATAAAGAAAAAAGGAGATAAGCATTTTGTGAAAAAAACCACCAGAATTTTTGGAGAGTGCAATGTATGACTACAAGATATCTGCTTTCTACCATCCCATAAAAAATAATTTTTTTTACCAAAAAGTTTTTATTAAAATTTGTTCTGTATATAATTTATGTGAGTCTATTGAACACATTTTGTTATTAAAGCAGCTGAAAGTCCCTTCTGTCTTGGATTTTCTAAATACATTATTTTATCCCCTTTTAGCCATCGTCCCAAAAATGCGACGCTATTTTTCTGCGAATTGAAATTTATTTTTTTCCAAAATTTCAGTGTTCAGTCTTTGCTGAACACTCAACAACCAGTCTATACCAAAAAATTGAATTTTTTAATCCTCTTTGAGTTCTGGCTGGTATTGGGTTAAGAACCGGTACTATCGGCGTTGCCCATTCACTTACCACAGGTTCCAGGTTACCTGAATTAATTAAACGATTTATTTCTTCAGAAACTTTCGATTCTAAAGCAAAAGGAACTCTATAAGGTTTGAGTTGAATAGGTCTACTAAATTCCTTAAATTTTAATTGAATTTTTCTTCCTGTAAACTCACCTTGACCTTCCGAAAACAATGATGGAAATTTTTCTTTCATGGACATTAAAATAGAATCATGATCAAAATATAAGAATAGAGATTTTTTACTGGAATTCGAACGAACAGGCCAGAAATTGAATTTTTTTAACCAGCATCGTCCAAGCAAAGACGGACCTGATCCTGATAAAACATAGCACTTTAAATTGAAAATTTTTACATCATCATTACAAATCATAATATTCAACACTCCTATAGGCTTTAAATTATGTTTACCGTAAGTCATCAACGTTAAATCAGACTTATATAATTTTTCATCAGGAAAAATAGAATTTTTCTTATATTCTGAGATTGCTGTGATATATGACCCTGTATCTACTAACATTTTAATTGGTACTGAATTTAGTTTCAAATTTATAAAAATTGGATCAGCGATTACATTATTTTCCTTTACTGTATTAATATTGAAAAAATCATACTCATATTTTTGTTTATCGACAGTTTCAGTATCAACTTTCTCCTCTAATAAATGAAAATTATTCTTACTAGGTTTAAATTCATCATTAAATTTCTTTTGTTTCTTCCAACAAGCGGTTACTAAATGACCTTTGATATTACAAAATGTACATTTTTGAAATCTATTTCTACATTTTTTAGCCATATGATTATTTTTAAGACCACAACAAAAACAAGTAAACTCTCTTTTATTTATAAAGGAATTATTATTCGATGTTTTGATACCACCTGCAGTTCTGTTGTGTATCGATCGAGATTCTCTTGATACCTTCCCTTCTGTTGTGAAGTCCTTCTTTGGCTGTTGTCGAGTACTGCGAAGAAGATTCACATCAACGTTACCTCCTCTGTTCGGAGAAGTGTTGCGCATCTCCTTCCTTTCTGCCGACTCTCGTGCTACTGCGATTTTCACTGCGTCACTGAAATCCAGTTTTTCTTGACGAAATAATTGCATTTTAACGTTCTTATCTCTGCTGCCATTCACAAACTGATCTCTTAGTGATTTCTCTAAATTTTCGAAGTTACAATTGACCGATAGTCGTTTTAATCGGACAACGAAGTCGCTTAAAGACTCATTAGGAGCTTGCCTCTTTGAATTAAATTTGCCCCTCTCAGAAATTTCTGATGGTTTTGGTTGTAGATGATTCGATACTAATTTAATTATTTCTTCATAACTAAGTTCTTTTGGTTTTACCGGTAACGCTAATAATCTGATTACTGAATAAAAATTTACGCATACTTTTGTGAGTAGTTCAACCACATGTTTTGATGGATCAATGTCATTTGCCATGAAATATAATTCTAACCGTTCTATGAAGGTTTCCCAATCATCCTGATGTAGTTGAAACTCAATTTTGCACTTACGGAGACCGGCTTTGATGCTTCTCGTGTGGTACGTGTTTGCAACTGCACACTACTCAGGAGGTCTTTTTGTAATTCTTCTAAATCTAAGTTTTCCCTGAATTCGAGTTCGAGCACTGAAAAATTTTCTGTCACTGACGATTTCGTTAATTTTTTTACCCAAATAAAGTCATTTTAGATTTCGATCGAGCAATATCAGCCAAACACGAGCGTAATGCGTCCACTTTCCACGTGTCGTCTACTTTTTCTCCAAGCACTATTAATTGGTCTATTAATTCCGCTTTTGATAGACTATACACCCAAGAAACGCCAATTTTCATCATCCTCGTCGCCACATTGTTGTATATTCGTGAATCATTCGATGTAATAATAATAAGAACTTTAATTATCGTATACGTTTATTGAATCTCACTTATATCACATCCGATGCTTGACTGAAGAAGCGTTACAATCACAAATTATGCTACATGCGCATAAAATATAAGAATATGACAGTTTCTCTACTGAAAATCAGTCCATAGATCAACTTACTTGGATAACCACCATTAACAAAAAGATGAGCAAGTTTTTTCAAAATTTGGACACGTAGAGAGATGTGGCCGGTCTTAACAACACTGTTTACCATGCCGATCACGAGGTTGATTTTTTGTTTATGTTGGTGGTATGAAAACTAATGTAAAAATCTACCTGAAGCCCCAGGATTAATATACCAACTTGTAATGACCGTATTGTCAATCCTTCTGATCACTTTAGTATCAAGAAAGGGGACACTGTTTAATTCTCTATTTCATGAATAGTTTTAATATTGCCCAAAATTAGTAAATGACAACATAATTTTGTGATTTTATAGAGCATAATATAACTAATAATTTTCTTAAATGAATGGGGGGGCTCCGCCCCTCCAAGTTAATTTTTGAGGGGGCTCGGGCCCCCTCAGGCCCCACAAAGTCGGCGCCACTATATATATATATATATATATATATATATATATATATATATATATATATATATATATATATATATATAATCTCTTGATAATTATTAGCAATAACAGGCTTGTTGAATCTCAAAAAACTCGATTTTATTAAAAAGTTGACGTTTCGCCACGACATTCGTGGCTTTATCAAATGTTTTGATAAAGCCACGAATGTCGTGGCGAAACGTCAACTTTTTAATAAAATCGAGTTTTTTGAGATTCAACAAGACTGTTATTGCTAATAATTATCAAGAGATTAGAAATAGTTCACATGCACCAACAATTCGAATGTATATATATATATATATATATAATATATATACTATATATATATATATAATATTATATATATATATATATATATATATATATATATATATATATATATATATATATATATATATATATATATATATATATATATATATATATATATATATATATATATATATATATATATATATATATATATATATATATATATATATATATATATATATATATATATATATATATATATATATATATATATATATATATAAATATATAAATATATATATATATATATATATATATATATATATATATATATATATATATATATATTCATATATATATATATATATATAAATATATATACATATATAATTTTTGATAATTATTCGCCATAACAGGGTTGGTGAATCTGAAAAAACTCGATTTTATTTTCGCCACGACATTCGTAGCCTTTTCAAAACTTTTGAAAAAGCCACGAATGTCGTGTCGAAACGTCAAATTTTCAATAAAACCGAGTTTTTTGAGATTCACAACGCCAGTTTCTGCTAATAATTATCAAAAAGTTAAAAATAGTCACCGGCAACAACATTTCAAATAAATAAATATTATATAAATTATTATATATATATATATATATAGAAATATATATATATATATATATATATATAAATATATATATATATATATATATTTATATATATATATATATATATATATATATATATATATATATATATATATATATATATATATATATATATATATATATATATATATATATATATATATATATATATATATATATATATATATATATATATATATATATATATATATATATTTATATTTATTTATATATAAAGAGTCAGTTTTTTGTATATAGCAGGGCTTCAATATCTTGTGAAAGACATTTTTTTAAGATGAAAATCTCAAATAAACATATATGCTTAGGAGCTTCGTTTCTGATATACAGGGTGCCAAAGTTTTTTATTTTTCAGTTCTATTCTAAGTTTTCTCCTATAATTTTCAAAATAATTGAATGAAATATTGTACACTCATGTCACTTTAATAACTCAATATTTTGGGCTATAAAGCTTTTTTGAATAACTACAGGGTGATACTTTTTTGAGGGTCGTACCCAATTCAAAACTCTCGAATTTTTATGCGTGCTGCCTCTGCTTACAATGAAACATCAATTTAAATTCCCTTTTTAATTTGGCTACTTTTTGCTTTCTTGTATGTTTTTCGAATACTATATGGATGTTGAGATAAATGCCAAAAGTGATTGATTCGTAATGAAACTTTATTTCTTGAATACATTTTATTTGACATTTATTAGTTAATAACTAAATAAATGACTGATGAATTGAAATTTGATCAACATATTCCAATTCAATAACTCAATATTTGGGGCTATCGAGCACTTTTGAATACCTACAGGGTGATAGATTTTTGTGGTCGTACCCAATTTAATCCAGTGAATAGAGGAGGATTACCTTACAAACGGTTCGGTAGTTCTGAATTTTTGATATGGTGTCTGGGATGGTAAGTTAGTAGGTATTTGATATTCAAAATGCACAAATTTTCCCGCTCCGCGCCCGCCACCATATTGAATGAACCGAGAAAAATCGGCACTTTAGATTTTCGCTTATATCTTACTACGCGATTACACTCTAAACACAAAGGTATTGAAAAAAGATGTACAGATTTTGTGAATTTCAATATTTTGAAAATTGTACTCTGGATATTTTTGATTAGAACAAAGCTTTTAGTCTAAGGATAGTAGCTCCTAATTTTTCACTTATACAGAGTGTTCCACTTATTTTACAACTATCAGTATTGATAAACAAATTGACATTTTCTATGCCTACGAGGAGAAATGTGTTGTCCATTGAAGTATATGATTCATATGTACCACTTATACAGGGTTTCACAATTTTTTTTACAAGTGACAGTTTTCTCATTTTCAATAAGACAGAAGAGTTTTACGGTTTGAAAAGATGAATGTTAGGTTTTACAAGTTTCTGTAATACAGAGTGTCCCACAATTTTTTTTTGAGACAATGTGTTGTTTTAAATTTTATGTTTACCCCGTAGGGGTAAAGATGCATTTTGTATAGGTTACTAAATTCCCTACAAATTTTATTCTGTTACTTGTTTTCCTTGAATAGGCCACAACTTTAGAAACAGTGTTCTAAAGTTAGAAATTTGACAAATTTCCAGAAAATGCGATTTTTTTAAAGTGCTAATCTCCGTAACCATCAGTCCTAGAATCCAAATTTGAACCATAAATTATAAAAAATTTCATTCTTTACAACATAGAGTTCTACTCTTTTCCAGCTAAAATGCACCGAAATGAAGATATAAGCGAAAATCTAAAGAAAGTGCCAATTTTTGTTCGGTTCATTCCAACTAACTAACCATCCTAGATACCATATCAAAAATTCGACCACAAAAATGTATCACCCTGTAGGTATTTAAAAGTGCTCAATACCGCCAAATAATTAGTTATTGAAGTGTAAGATATTGACCGAATTTCAATTCATCAGTGATTTCATTAGTCATTATATAATAAATGTCAAATGAAGTGTTGTCGTGGTATCACGTTGGGGATGCATAAATGCGTCGGATTATCAATAACTTTATTTACATAGGTATACACAACTTTGCAATAATTATTTACAATTCCTAGGTTAGGCTAGATCTGACTGAGGTCGATGTCACGATGTTGCTTCTTCGAATGTCGCTGGTAAAAGAGAACGATCTACAGCTATTCTGTCCCCTACTACCTAATCGCACATGCGCGGTAATTTACTGTGACTGTGGCTAGTCGGCCGCACACTCCCGCCCGTAGTGTTACACATAGTTCACGTAACGTGTGGGAAAACGGACTACTCTTCCTGATCTGCTGGTTTCTTGAAAACACTAGGAATTTCACTAGGCTCCTAGTCTGCGGCATCGACCGGAAGGAAGGCTGGTTTGAAACGGTCCAAGGATAGCGTTTTGATGTGCCCCTTGACATTCACCTCGAAAGTTTTAGATAAACGTTTCAGGACTTCATAAGGACCATTGTATGGAGCCTGTAGTGGTTTACGTACCTTGTGGTGTCGCACAAATACATGAGAGCACTTCTCGAGTTCAGAATGGACGAATGTCGCTCTATTTCCATGGTTAGACATAGTTCTTGGTCGTACGTGAGAAAAATGTTCCTTGAGCTGCTCTATAAATTGATGTGGATTCGGATCTGCTGCTGAAGGGTCGAATATTTCCCCGGGAAGCCGAAGACTGGTTTCATATACAAGGTCAGCTGATGTAGTTCGTTGTTATGGGCCTTAAGTGCTGCTTTTAGAGGTCGATGGAATTCTTCGACGAGTCCGTTCGCTTGTGGATGATAAGGAGTGGTTCGTAATCTTCGGATCCCAAGTAGGTTGGCCAGTGACCAGAAAAGGTTGCTCTCGAATTGCCATCCTTGATCAGTCGTAATGCGAGAAGGTACTCCAAAACG
>JARQZK010003061.1:0-20000 GCA_030704885.1 Cynegetis impunctata | reverse complement strand
ACTGTATGATACAATAATTAGCGAGAACAAGACCATTAAAGACTGAGACATTGCATGATTTTGGAACACGCCTTCAGGTATTACGAAGTCATGTAGCCCAACGAATAAGCAACGACACCACCCTACAACGCAACGAAAAATTCTTTCAAATTACGAATTGCGATGAAATAGCCTTAAATACTTTTATTGCAGGATGCACTGGCATTTTCAGTAATAATATGCACCTTAAGAAACCAGAGTCCCTCGAAGATGCAATCGATTATATTGACGAGTTTAACAACTTTGAAAGATTATATGGCAAGTTAAATAATAATTTGCCACGTGATAATTCTCTCAAACAAAATAATATATTCCAGAAAGCAAATTATCAAAATCAACTAAATTATAATCAACGGAATTATCAATATTCTAATGACCGAAATTATCAACAACAACCAAATTACAATCAATAAAAATATGAACAGCCAAATTTCCAGAATTAAAATTCATACAATATTATTCTAAACCAACATTTCCAAGTCAACCCATAAATGTACAACAAAGACCACAACCCCCTAGGAAATACCCGACAGATCCACAAGTATTTGGAACACAACGTAACGCGTTTAGACCTAATCAAGTTCAATCTAATCTATTACCTAAACCAGAGCCAATGTCAACCACAAGTCGACATTCAACAATTCAGCCATATAGACAAAATAATCAAACCAATGTTCCATACAGAAACAATCATTTCGCTAATTATAACCAAAATAGAAATTTTATTTCGGAAGAACTATATATGAATCATTATGATCAAGAAGAGCAAGAATTAAATTTAAACACCGTACACGATCCAAATCAAGGTAATGAAACTGATATTTCAGAACATGCGGTACATCAAAATCAAATAAATGAAAATCAAAATTTTCGCGAACGAGTCTCGGAAATTCAAACGTTATAGAACTAAACTCAAATACAGTTGCGGTTCAGATTCCATGTGTATCACAGGTGCTTAGTTTGTTTCGAATTCTTTTATTATAGAAAATCGAATAAGAATACGGATTGAACGTCTGTGTATCAGTGAATTTTCGCATATAATTTATAATTTAAAACAATTCTTATTATTTAAAACAATGTCTGCAAGTGCGGAACCCCCTGACAAAGGGGGTGGCGCTCTAAATTCGGAGGTCATTAGCGATGCGTTAAGAATGATTTTGGATGATAATCAAACCCAGGAAGATGAAAGTACATTCAGTCAGCCAGATCAATTTTCACCGGTGAGTTCGTTCCATTATACTCCCGATAATAAATCAAAAAGTAATGTAACCTTGAGTGGAGATAGTTCGATTTCAGAGAGTTCAGCGATTCAGTCTAACAAAAAAAGTATAAACAAATACAGTTTGTCAGATGTTGGTCCGTTTATAGTGTATGTGGAGAGTACCGATAAGAATGTTGGTAATTTGCACGCAATGTCAATTGGTAAACTGATTTATCGAAATAATCCCTCTATATCAAACAATATTCTCTCAATAGAGAAAAACGGTAGAAATCGTATTAGAATTACTTTTAGAACTATGCTCAGTGCAAATGAGTTTTTGAATTTAGATTTTCTTAGAAAAAACAATCTTGAATCTTCAGGAAAATATTGATAAAGATAAGATAAGTAATAAATTAAAAGAATTTCTAAATGGACAGTAAATTAAAAATGTGTCAGTGGAATGCCAGATCTATTGTAGCAAATAAAGGTGGTTTTGAACAATATATCGGTGAAAATAATATTGATATTTGTTTAATATCAGAAACTTGGTTAAAGAAAAATAAATCGTTCAGTGTGTCTGGCTATAACGTTATCAGAAAAGATAGATTCGATGGAAAAGGTGGGGTTGCAATTATAATAAAGAAATCAATTCCTTTTGAAAATAAAAATTTTCCTATAATCAGAGGGATTGAAGGGGTTGCTGTGAGTCTAAAATTACCCAATAAGTCAAAATGTGATATTTACTCCTTATACATTCCATCAAGTAGGGTTGTTGAAGGGAGGTTGTGGGATATATTTTTCAACTCTATGGAACGGTACTCTATAATAGGAGGCGATTTTAATATGCACCATTCAGCATGGGGATCGGAGATTGATAGTATAATGGGTGTCAATTTCCTGTCTTATATCGAGAGTCATGATTTTTTCATAATGAACGATGGTTCAGCAACGAGGATGTCATATCCTCATCAATCCAAGTCTGCAGTCGATTTAACAATTGTTTCAAGATCTTTAAATTCCCTTGTTAACTGGTTTGTAGAAAATGAAACATTAGGCTCAGATCACTTTGTGATAAGGTAAGATATTCATATTTCGGTAATTAAATTAGATAATAGAAAGCCATCTAGGCTTTATAACACCAATAAGGCAAATTGGGTTACATTTGTTCAAGAAGTAGAACGTCTGAATATTTTAAAGCTATTTTAACCACGGCATGTAGTGTTAGCATTCCGCTATATAAAGAAAATGTTCATAAAAAATATAATAAGCACTGGTGGAACGAAGATTGCGAAAAGGCAGAATTAGGGATAAAAAAAATGCATTTATAATTTACAAAACCAATTCTACATTGAATAATTTTATTAATTATCGTAATATGGAGGCCATAGCTAAACAAGTCATTAAAAAGAGCAAGAGGGAAAATTGGAAAAATTTTTTCTCTTCACTAAATAAAAATACGCCAATTAATTTGGTTTGGAGGAATATTAAAAGAATACAAAATATCTTAAGTATTCAACTTCCTATAGTTAAGGGTGATTGGACAGAGGAATTTTTCTCGAAGGTATCGCCAGATGGAATACATCAACGCGAGGTTGCTCTGCCTGAAATGAATAATGATGATATTATTTGTCGTCCTTTTGTGTTTTCCGAATTGGAAAAATGTTAAAAATTGAAAAGTAATACCGCTCCAGGATATGATAATTTTCAATATATAATGATATATAAATTACCACTCAATAGTAAGCAGATGCTACTAAAAATTTTTAATAAAATTCTATCCACCGGTGTTTATCCTAGTGACTGGAAAAAATATGTGATCGTTCCAATACTCAAACCTAATAAAAATCCGTGTTTGTCAGACTCCTATAGACCTATATCTTTAGCTTCATGTATAATGAAAACTTTTGAGAAAATGTTAAAACTTCGCCTAGAATGGTGGCTGGAATATTATGACAGATTTCCTCGATATCAGTATGGTTTTCGCAAGGGGTGTTCTACTTATGATTGTATCACACAATTAGTAACAGATATTAACTTAGCATTTTCTGATAAAAAAATACTTACGGCTGTATTTGCAGATATAGTTGGTGCATACGATAATATCTCCTTATCGGTTTTGAAAGAAGAAATTATTAATATTGGTCTGCCTATTCGATTCGCAAATTTAATTTACAACCTATATATAAACCGGGAATTGTTCCTGAAAATAGAGCAAAAAGGTCCGAGGCGTACTAGTTTAGGCTTACCACAAGGAGGAATTTTGTCCCCAATTTTATTTATTATTTATTACCATCGACTTTCTCAATGCTTCAATAATCCTAATATCAAACTACTTCAATATGCCGATGATATAACCATCTATTCCGTCAACAAAAGTCATACACAAAGTCATACACAATGTCAACATGAGTTGGAAATAGCCATAGAAAACTTCTCTAAATTTCTCTTTGCCCACGGACATAGTATATCAATGTCTAAATCAGTTGTGTGCTCGTTTTGTACATCTAGAACAAATTTTCCAGACCATTTAGTTTTGAATAATTTATCTTTTCAACATAAAAGCAGCGTGAAGTTTTTAGGAGTAATCTTAGACAGAAAACTTTTATGGAAAAATCATATTACTTACACAAAAGTAAGGACTGAGAAAAGGTACCAAATCCTAAGATATGTATGTTTTAATAATTGGGGGGCAGACCAGAATACGGCATTAATGTTTTACAAGGCGTTTATCAGATCAGTTATCGACTATGGTAGTTTCTTTTATGGGGACGCTTCAGTATCATCCTTGAAACCTCTGGATATTTTACAACGAAAATCAATCAAACTATGCATTGGTCTTCTTAAATCTACACCTAACGATGTTGTCTTAGCAGAGTCTTCCGAGGTACCCCTCAGTTATCGTAGAATACTATTAGGAGAAAAATACATTTTCATAAAAATTTCTACTTCAAGTCCGGTTATGGATGATGTCCATCGATTGTTTCTGATAACACTTACGAATAGATACTGGATAGTTAAAAAAGTTCCATTAATTGTGTCTTGTTATGAACTAATAAAAAATAATTTCAATAATATTCTTACCGAAAGAAAACTTTCAATCTATACGGTACCATACGATGTTTGGTTGACTCCTCTATCTGTTACTTTCCCCTCGTACAATAATATACACCCTCAATTCGACTTTGTTTCGTATGTTCATTCTAATTTTGGTACTTTTAAACAAATATTTACAGACGCTTCTAAAATGCCTGATTCTGCAGTGGGTAGTGCAATATACATTCCATATTCCGAAACATCTCGTTACACGACGCTTAATAAACGTTGTAGTATTTTTTACCTTGCTCTGAAATACATTGAAGACAATATAGAGACTATCAATAGTTTCAGATTCATTATAATTTCAGATAGCCAAAGTGCGCTACTCTCCATCAAAAATTTCAAATTAGACTCATCATTTTCCGATATCCATAAGAAAATTATTCTTACGCTGTTCACTCTACAAAATCAGGACATTTTTGTTCACTTTATGTGGGTAAAAGCGCATGTTGGAATAACTTCAAATGAAAAGGTAGACGGGATAGCTAAAGCCGCGACCTTTTTGGAGACACAACATCAAGATTGTTCATATAGTGACCTCTTTTTGTATTACAAAAAATATATTTACAAAAAGTGGGAAACGGAATATCATTCAAATAGAAAGGGTGTCTACTATAAAAACATAAATAAACAACCTTTATCTGAAATTTGGTTCAAAATCATCAGAAATAATCGAGAGTTTATTAGATCAATCTCAAGGTTAAGAAGTGGTCATATCATTTGACCAGTATACTTACACCGAATTGGTATTAAGGAGGACCCTTTATGTGAATGTGGCGAGGAGGGTGATGCTAATCATATGTTACTTACTTGCGAACGTATTCGAGATAAATGGACACAACTTTGTAACCATATAAATCAACTTGTACATTTTCACCAGCCCTTCAGTTTGCACTACTTACTGGCATTAAATAATATAGACATTTATTGGGCCATATATGATCACATAAAATCTATAGGTAATATTAAGATCTGATTATAGGAACAATTTTGAAATCTCCTGTGTTTTTTTCTAATGTATAATAACCCATGCGTCCGTGGCTTATGTCATGTGTGTGTATGAAGATCAAAATCGCCTTGAAGAGCCCCTTGGCGTTAAGTGTCCCAGTGTCCTCCCCTGAGTTTGGCTTCTTTTAATTTCCTTGTTGGTTTTGTGTTTTAGGATAGATTATGTGATAGCTTTGTTTTTGGGATTTTGTGTGATTATATGTTGGCTAGTAACTTCGGTTAACGCCATTCCGCCGTCATGAATAATTTCATGACGGTACCTTCGAATTAAAAAAAAAAAAAAAAAACTCAAATAACCCTTTGCCTTATATAGAAATTCAAAATCCAAAATTGAAATTACTACTTGATACAGGCACTAATAGGTCATTACTTCGACCTAGATTTCCAGAAAATTATTATCCCGAATATATTTACCATAGTAATGTGGATATTAAATCAGAATTTGCAAAAAGTACGATTAAATATCAAGCGGAAATTCCTGCGTTTGCAGAATTAAGCAGTAATTATCATACTAAATTTATCTTTGATGACTTCCATGAATTCTTTGACGGAATCTTAGGATTAGAAGATATCATGAATATGATTAAATGTAGACTTTACCAATGGAGTACTATTTAATGACAATGTTGCCATTCCTATCAAATTCAGAGGAAAATTACATGTACCCGAAATTTTAGCAGTAGGAAAAGGAGGTTTCGCAAAAGTAGAAATAATAAATACCACGAATAGACCCATTACAACCAATTTAATAAAACCCCTTGTTGCGTACCCGTTTTCATATTTGGATAAGAATATTATTACTGGAAAACAAAATTATTCCAAGAGCTTTTGGACAATGTTAGATCATACAAATACCCTTATTGTTATTAAACAGGAAGTAATCATAGTATCGGAGTAAAACAGGAAGCTCCAATTCAGTCCAGAACTTATGAATATCCGGAAAATCATCCTGGAAAATAATGGACATAAATAGAGTCAATTATCATATTTAAAATTTCTTAGTCAATTTCAGCATAAACGAATGAATAGCGATAATGTAACAGAAGACAATGATAATTTATTCAATAAACCAACAAATTTTTCTCTCTGTCGCTGTGTAAGTAAAGATTTTCATATTAATGAAGGCATCGCCCTTCAGTTCAAAATCAAATATAATAATGTTACAGAATTACTTTCACAAAATGAAAATGTTGGCCAAGTTGCTTGTATACGTAATCAAGACCGAATGCTTTACTACCTCATAACTAAAAATAATTTCTTTGATAAACCAACATTTTCTAAAAACTTCTATGCTTACAAAACAGAGATAAACATATTGCCTTTCCGTCAGGACTTGATAAATTAGATTGGAATCAAATTTATGAAATGATTAAATACGTATTCTCAAATTGCGATCTACCAATAAAAATTTATACAAATTCACAAATTCCACAAGAACTAACTAATCAATTAAATAACGAGAATGTTGATGACTCAGATCAGATAATACAAAATGCACTTGAAAAAATATTCACACTACCAGAAATCTCAGTAAAAGTACACACACATATTGAAAATTCAATATTATCAACCCCAATAATGGATACAGATTTAAACGCGTATAAATATCAAATAAGTTTGATTTGTAACGAAAATATGGAAAGAAAAGCAACAGATTTTAAGAATTTAATTAAGAAACAAAAGGGCCAAACAGACTCAAAGAAAAACGAAGAGATTTACTTTAAGCAAAAATCTCGAGCTAAAATTGAGAAAGAATACAAGAAAATACCTAGGAAGATTGTTGGATGCATTGAGAACAAGAATCCACAAAATAAACGCTTCTAACATAGGAATCGAATAAAACAAAATAGCAGACAATTTAAAAATGATGACTTAGACGACTTTTGTAAATTACATAAAATTGAGTTACATTTTACTACTGCGAAAAACAATAATTCAAATTCACCAGTAGAACTATCTCACTGAATCCTTATTAAACATTTTAGATGTTTTAGAGAAAATAAAAAAGAATTATCAGTCAATCTGTTAATTAAACATTCTATTTTATCCTACAATAATTCAATTCATTTTATAACTAAATTTACCCCATTTGAAATAATTAAAGAGGACGGTATTTTACTGAAGACAGTGAAAAGAACAAATCATAAAAGCCTAGCACGAAAAAAAAAATTAATCCTAACATCTTACAGGTACAAGAAAATGAAGTTATGGATGACCCTGGTATATCTGTCATTTCGAATAGCGACAAGTAACAGCAACGAAGAAATCAGCGTAACAAAGCTGAATAGCCTTTTATTCCCCATTAGATGAGGAGCATGCAAAATAATTTATTCTAAACATTCATTTATTCATTACTTAGATTTAAGTGAAATAATTAGACAAACAGACGTATTAACTAACAACTTCGGGCAAATTAGAAAAAAAATAATAAAAGTAAACAGTTGAAATGAATATCGTTGGG
Source organism: Cynegetis impunctata (assembly GCA_030704885.1). Taxonomy (NCBI): domain Eukaryota; kingdom Metazoa; phylum Arthropoda; class Insecta; order Coleoptera; family Coccinellidae; genus Cynegetis; species Cynegetis impunctata. The sequence goes on along the minus strand of JARQZK010003061.1, from coordinate 12,195 downwards.
GAGAGTGGTACCATAAAGAAAATCAATAGGCATAAGTCTCCGTCCCTGTGTCAAATAATGCCAGTCATCTGAGCACATGAACAAAGGAAATTTATAAAAATAAACAAGTAAAGAAATTGTGAAGTTTATCAATTGTTAATCAAATGAAACGAGAGACTTATATATGCTTTAACAATAAAGAAGAGATTTGATGACCTGAAAATACATTTGTTCTGCTGAAAATAAAATACATACTCGTAAACAGAAATCAATATTATCAATCATATTATTTAATCATTCATTATTACAATAACCAAATGTAAAAAATATTATTATTATACGATGCAGGCCTGCGTCTTACATAGGAAAATAAACAATGGAAAAAATTGCTACTTCAACTATGAAAAGCGAATAATAAAATACTATTTTTGGTTTCAGCGAAATGACAAATCAATTTTTAAACAATAATACAAATATCGAAATCAAGTTGCACGTAGTTTGAATGATTCAATGAAATATAAATTAATCAATATCTTTTATACACATAGATATAAGGATCAATCGCCAACAAAATAATGTTTATTATCTAGTAATGTTGTAGGGTACCCCAATTATTACTCGAACATAATACGCGAATGAAAACGCGACGATTCCCGCACAAGGAATATAATAATAATGGGCCTTTCAGTATGTAATGAAAATGAGAAATTATTTTCGTAGAAATTCTCATCAATTATAAGTCCGCACTCGAATATTATTAGTTGAGTTTCCAAAGTTGTTTTGATGACAAAATGATGAAAGATTATGACTTCAATGATGTGGTGAACCATTTATATAAAACAGGATAACAGTTCCTTCGCAGTGCGCTGGAGAAGTTCCAAACGTTCTCCTGGCAGGGTGTAGCTGGCAGCTGGTATATAATCGGCGATCGTATTGTCGAGAAGAAAATCGAAGATGGTTAATCGTAATAATTAATATGGCACATCAGCGAGATATTCACTGCACTGTAATTCAAGGCGAACTAAATTCAAATACGACGGGAGACGAAGCGGGTATTCAGAATTATCCATCGTTCATCCGCAGATGTTTACAAATACAATAAAAAACATCCGAACTTATCGCTACTATATAATACTAAATAAATAATTGGTTTGCCAAATTCGACTTCCCAAAATGCAGGCGGCCGAAGGCCGCATTTTGGCAAACTTATGAAGCCGAGATAAGGAGATCGGCCGTCGATCGCCCACGTCCTTTCCGTAGTGCTTAGGCTACGTCTCGCCTCGATCCGAGACGCCGATTTTCGATATCGAACGTTTAAAGTTTGACGTTTATCCGAAATTCGCTAAAACGGCAGCATTCCCGACGCTTAAGAACTATTTTCGCGTCACATGGACTCGAATTCACGTGACCGCCTTTGGAGCTGATAGTTGGACGGGTTGAGTTCTATCGAGAAGTTTCGGCACGGCGAGGCCCAATGAGGTCGTAGTAGCTCATTACGCCGATTACGCACGAACTGAGATTGACAGCGAGTAGATTGTGCGCCCGTTCGACAGATGCAGGGACGGGCTCAGCACTTGACGCGTCGCGTACCATTCGACAGAGGCAGAAACGAGCTTAGCACTCCTCGGCGTTCGAGAAACTATATTTTTATCGATCTATATTTTTCACGGATCTATTTAATAGGCGATGGAGCCTCTCACTAGTAAATCCTAAATCGTGAATATTGCTACACACAATCGAATTATTACATTCGTTATTTAAAATTATCGTTATTATAAAAATGAAAACATTTCTTTCTCTCGTTTCACTTATTAAGCTAATTCATAAAATAAATGAATTGTTCCATTCAATCAATTGAAACAGAAAATAATTGAAAGAAAACGAAAATAAAAAGAAAGAAATAACGGCTCTAACAAAAATCCTATTTTATATCATGGTCTAGCGAACGGAATGTTAACTAGAACGGAATTTTTAATACAAACAATACAAAGAAAGATCGAAAATATCTCACCCCATATTCGAACAAAACGAGGATTAATTAATGGTAAAGACAAAATGAATAAATGGTTATTTGAAACCTTAGATTCGGACGATGGTGAAAAATATAATAAGGCAATAGAAATCTTACAGAGTAAACAGAAAGAAATTGCACACGAGGTTAAATTACAGGTATCACTCTACACGAAATTAATTGAGCACTATAACAAATCAGTGAATACACTTTAGCAAAATCAAGTCAAATTTCAAAATACTTTAAGGAAATTTCAATTTGTAATTGCAACAATACATAATTACGAGGAATACATCGCTTTACAAGGAACTATAAATCAGATAAATTTGGATTGTCAAAACATAATACCTTTTATAGACAATATTGAAAAAGCAATTATATTCGCAAGATTCAAGTCAATCCATCATTCCATTGTTTTTAGTAAAAAATATAAGGAAATGATAACCCATTTAAATAAAATATATGAACCATCACATATTCCACAATTTGAATATATTTTAACGTACTATCAACTATTAGGGACTCAAGTAACATTTACAGAAAATAAAACCATTTTTTCAGTTCATATTCCAATTCTAAGATCAATAATCTTTGATTTTTATCATATCTACCCAATTATCCAAAAAAATAAAGTTTTTACCCCAACCTATCCCTATTTGGCACGAACATTACACGAAGCCATAGCGGAAAAAGAAGAATGTACAATCATCGAAGATATTTACTACTGTAGAGACCATATCAACTTTAAAGACAACTGTACCCTTCAACTACTTGATGGAAAACTACCCAATCATTGTACCACCACTGAACTGACATTTGATCAATCTATAATCAAACAAGTAAACAAGGATGAAGTAGTTGTTATCCCAGCAAAATTAAATCACATACAATCAAAATGTACAAGAAATCAATTCTTAGAAATTAATCAACCTTCATTAATAAAGATTCTAATAGATTGTGAAATATCAATTAATCACTTAAAATTCCAAAACAACGAACGACTCCGTCAAGGAACACCGCTTATTTTACCCAAAGTCGAAATAATAAAGTTTGCTAGAAGAGGTAAAAGTATCCTTCAAAGTTCCAACATATCAAAATTAGACTTTGAAAGCCTTTATGAGATCAACAAATTAGCCAAACAATTAAAGTCAATTGAAGAACCCAGCATCCCTAGTATAACTTCAGTAACCTCAATAATTTTAATAGCACTCGTTATTGTACTAATAATGGCAACAATTTATATTCTATAGAAACAAAGAAAACAACCATTAAGATCAAGAATTATAAAAAAAGAAATTGGATTACTAGAATTTCAAGAACAAGAACTTCAGGAAGATGTCGAAATAGCCATTAAGAAAAACCAAAGAAAAAAGAAATCCTTTATTTTTTCAACTTAGGGATGGAGGAGATACATACCCCTAAAGTGCAGCGTATATATAATTAACTGCAAGTCTGCACTATCAGTATAAGAGACCTATTATTATATTATAGATAATAAGTTTACGTTTTAACCAACTGTATTAGCCTTCTTCAATTCTAGGCTTACTCTTGTCGGGAACACATCTCGTTGCTTCGCTTTATTTCAGTTTTCGTTAATTCAATAATTATACGAATATTGTAGTGAAGTTAAATAAATAGTTTTTAAAAACCCTCTTGGTGTCTCACTATACATATCTCTGTATATTAATATTTTGAAATTTTATTTACATATTTAGAAAGAGCAAAAAAACTGAGTAAGACTTAATGTATTTAATACTTTAGTCAAATATAGATGTTTTTTATAGTGAGTCAACACAATATTGAAAAAAAAAACTATTTCATATTCTCTTGATTTCTGGATCCTAACTTTAATGTAAAACGAGAGGGCAGGTCCGTATATGGAAAAAAATATTATCATTGACTAACTTTCGTTTGTGTGACACCAAATTATCACAACATTTTTTAATTGCTCTACATTTGAAAATGAAATAAGAAAAATTCATATTCCGAGAAAAGCATAGCTTTATTTTAAATGATAAGAACATTACAAAAATCTATATAGTCTCAGAATTTTCGGAAGAGAATACGCACATCAGTTTTCTGGCTGTCACAAATGACAGGATTTTTTCTAATGTATTTAGTTACCTTGGAGAACACAGGCAATTTTTCAACCGTAGCACACAATGAAAGTTATCGATTTGGAGCAAGATATTCTAAACATTGTAGGTACGAAATGATACAAAAAATATTACGAAAAGAATCAGTCACTAATGTTTCCCACTCTACTCTATAGCGACGATTGAAAAAAAATCTAACTTCTGAGACAACAAGCTGGAGATGAAATTGCTCGATTAGATTCTAGTAATTGGATACTGCAAAATGAAAAGTTAATAGACACGTGTTCATTTTTCAAAATGTAGCGTAATGAACAAATATTATGCACATTCATTCACTTATACAGTTTATTTTAAAGTTGATTGTCATTGATAATATTTTCTCTCAAATACGGACCTGTACTTTCGTTTCACATTAAGGTTAGGATCCAGTACTGAAGAAGATATGAAATAGTTGAATTCATCGATTAAAGCTGAAAAATTATCATTGAGTAAAGAAAATTAATTTTTTTTTCAATATTGTGTTACCTCATTATGAAAACGTTGTATGCGGAAGTATCAAAAACAATCGGTCATAATAAGTTTTTCTGCTTTTCCTGTTGTTTCGATCCGAAATATACTTATCAATTTTCTTTAAATCGGACCTGAAACAAATTTTTTCTTATTATGTTAATCAACTCTACAGTGGGCACAGAACATTCATCCCAAGTATTACAAAAATGTATAGGCTGATTCATGAGTTATCGTTCATTGAAAAAATAAGTATTAGGGTCTTTCACGACGTTCTGAGTCGATATGTAGATTGAAAACTAATAGGGGTTATTTTCTAAAAATTTCAAACAGGGATTTTCAAGTTTTAATATTTTCAGTTTTCCGGTAATGAAGGAAATCGAACCTGCTTTCGTAACTTCAAATGAAATACCAAAATTTTAGGAATCTACGAACAATTCTAATATAACTATAAAAGAGCACCATACCACCTAGAGTGCGCCAATTTTTACTTCAATTTTAACGATATTTTTGGCCAATACCTCTCACAAAAAAATTATTTTACAAAATCCAAGAATTGCTTCAACGAGCTCTGTAGCTACTCGAATATCATAGAATTTATTCACGGAGCTCAGAAATTGGTGTCAGACATTGATTTTTTCATGTGGCAATCCTCGTTCTTCTCTATATCATTGAATTATACCTTGAAAAATAAGGAGATTTTATTTAAATTTGTTAGTGATATACGAGAAATGTAATGAAGAGAGCCTGCAAAACATTTCGTTCGAAATATCCAGATATAGCGAAACCCACTCATGACACCGTCACAGGACTTTGTAATTGTAACATACAAGCTCAGTTTATTTGCAAACATGGAAAACTCAAACCTGTTGCAGACAATGAATAAAATGGATTCACAGTCTGGGGATATTTTGTGCGTATAGCGGAAATTCCTTAACATGATTCTAAAAAAACATGAGTTTCATCCATACTCATAGCTATTGGTACAAAATTTTGACCTAATGATAGGTAATCAGAGAAGAATTGATTTTTCTGAATTTATATCAAGTGAAACTCAGGAAGATGAAGAATTTTCAAAGAAATTGATTTGCTAGGAATGGGGCGAAATTTCAAAAAAATTCACTGTTTTAAATGCATGATTCCTATTATTTGAATGATATTAATGCGCGAGAGGATTCGAGAAAAACAGTTTCAGGGTCAGAGGAATTGAAATATTTTTGTACAATTGGAAATGGAAATGTGCTAGTGGTACAATTTCATGAGGAAATTTTGAATAGTAAGCTTAATGGCGATTATAGGAAGAATTTGATTCAATATTCTTTTTCATTTCAAAATATCTCAAATTCAACAAATCAATTATATCCACTGAATCTGATCTGTTGTCAGCTGTGGTAGCAACACAACGGCGCAACACCTCATGGTATGGAGCTTGGAAATACCTCGGATCGTTGGATAGCAAACAATGGACAACATAAATTGCCTTCCCGCTTGCCCGATATCAACCCTGCAGGTTCCTTTTTTATGGCAGTATGGAATATAATCCATATATGTCACAAGTAACAGAAGAAAGTTGCCTGGCAATTTTTCCTCATTGATCTTCTTATTTCTTCAATATATTTTTGAGTTAACCGTTAATTCTGCTTGTATTTCCTGATGATAGTAATTAGACACTCATCTATCTACGTCAACTTGTTCATAATTCTCATTTTTTGATAATTTAGCGTTCTGTTCGTTATTTCTTGACATCAAAGCCAACTGACAATTTCAAATTCACCGATAATCGTGAAAATTTTCAAGTTCAATTTTCTACAGAAACCACAGATTCAAGATATAAGGATTGATAAAAGGCGTAGAATCGACTGGTTTACAGAAAAATAGTTTGTTATTTAAAAAAATTAAGATTTTGACCTGATCCTACAGGGAAATTTCAATTTCTGAGCACCCTATATAATACTTTTATTTGAAAGATATTCAACTATTGTGGTGTCTATAGTTCACGCTAACCCATAAAAAAATTTGTTGAATTGAAATACATAACTACAAATTGGCGCACTGTCGGTGATATGATGTTTCACTGAAGTTGTGTAAAGATTTAATGTAGATTCCAAAAATTCAATAAAAAGAGGCGTATTTCTTTCAAAATAACGAAATATGGAGACCTTCTGCAAATTTTAAAAAAACATGCCACAGTAGTTTATATAAATATCGGCTTAGCCCTTCGTGCAAGACCCTGTACATATTCATATAGATATCTTTAAAAATCTTTTATATACCAACTCAAATAGCTTTTTTTCAGGTATCCAGGGTATTTAAGTCATCTGCAAATGTAAGAGTACAAATACAGGCAATCAATGACACTTACGTTAGCAAACCTGCCATATATACAACATCCTCTTATCCGCCTCTTCCAATTTGGATAGACCAAGATGAATCACTAGAAAGACATACTACAACCATATCAGTGAAATTAAAAATACTGAGGAATGAAGAGTTCCTATCATCAAGCTTTTTATTCATACTGATTAAATCAGAAGAACCGAATGGACACATGGACAACGCGAACGTGAAAAAGCTAGAAAATATCCTCGAAACAAATTTTTCTGATGCTTCAAAGATTCGCGTAGTCGGGAGTATAAGTCTGTTAGATAATAATATCTACAATCTATACTATCAAATAGGAAATTCAACATATCCACAAATCTTTTGGCACAACAATTTCTCTGATTTGAGTAAGATTGAAATCAATAATAAGCCATTAGAAGAAAATATTTGTTATGATGTTATAATATTGCCTGTCAACGAGTTCCGGAAAAAATATACACACAAAACATACTTCCTAAACATGTGTACTAAAACCAATTTTCCAAGAGCAGTGTTTAACTTCAAGGACACTATGCCATGGTGGATTTTAGTGGTTCTTTTGGTGTGTATTGCTGTGGCAATTTTCGTGATGTGAGTAAATTTTATATCAATTTCTATTCAAATTTGATTGTGTCTAATATATACAAGTTATTTAAAATCATGCCACACGAAAAACGATTATTCATTAGTTTTCTTCGAGAAACCTGTTATTCATATTTTTTATTCTTCTGATTATGTTCATTCAAATGGATAAATAGATGCATAAGATAGTGGCTGATAAGTTATATGAGTAATTTTTATTAATAAACTCTCTGTCTCAAAACTTTCGAAAGATTGAAATCAATTTTGAAATAATTAAAATGTCAAAAAAACAGACCACTATGTTTCATAATTTTTTTTTTGAAGTTGTGGCCTTTTTCTGTTACTAATTATGTACTATCAGCAATCAGGTCTGCTATTATTAAATCAAAATGGAAATCACAGCAACCCATATAATATAGAAAATATCAATCTTTCATCAGCAGACAGGTCAGCCAATATGATATGGTAAGGGAAACCACAAAAGCCCTTACTTACGTTAGTTACAAAACAGATCCTGAATTGCTTCATCTAAGAAATAGCCTGTAAAAATATATTAAACGTAATTTCGGCTATAATTAAAATAAAGCTTACTTTAGAAAAAATTAATGTTGGGGGCGTGAAAGATGTTTGGTTGTATGTTTTGAAGATGTGAATCGTGTTGGAAAAATTGAATCATTATTTGAATTTGGTCTACTAGAAAGGTGTGGTTAGTGTAGTACATAGGCCCTCAAACTACAATTCATTCCATTCGAGTTGCATTCCGACATTCTTCGTCTTCAATATGTGATGCATTTCCTGAAAAATTCATTCTTAGTGACGGAGCTCTGCTGCTCACTCGTTTTTTCTCCAGCAACCACCAAAGCCAAATAAGCTGAAATTTAGTGCCTCCAGTTAATTACGAGGTAGAACGAAGTTATCTAAATTTGTCAAAATTTTGTTATTTCCAGACTTTAGGGAATAGAGTTGTAGAGAGCATTGGATGAGCAAAAATTACAAAATTTTTCATTAGTATTGAACAGCAAGACGGAGAGTTGTCGACTACAAGAATATTCTGCGCTAGTGGGTTACTTTCATAAAAGATCAATACTCTATAAATCAGGATATTTTTTGCTTATCAGTTTTCTTCTGTTGTGTTTGTTCATCTAATTATGACGGTTTTTCGATGTGTCGCGGCGCACCTATGAAGTGACCAAGGTGCCAACGCGCACTACGACCCCCAGGATAGGAACCTTTGAGCTAAAGTGTTCATATTTTTGAGACATATTTTCCTCGTGAATAATAACTATTGAATCGTATCGAGAGTGAACAGTGAGGACAATTGTGGACAATGGTTTTCGAAAATTCATATATATACAGGGTGATTTACGTAGACCGTGAATTAGAGTATTTTCTACTTGCTTTTTGGTAATCTGTCATAATCAGTCATTTTCGTTCTACCTTGAATATTTTCATTTATATAGCTAAACAGGATCTGCCGAAAGTCAGTACCAACTTCCTTATTTTAAATGGAAACCAAAATTTTTATTTTACATGCTTCGATTGTCCTTCAGATTATGAGTTTGGACAACCTGAATGTTGTAAGTTTATCTACTACAGTTTTTGATATATTTTTATTTTTCAGAATCAATTTTTTTTTGGAGCAATTAGCTGGCAGTTCAAGCTAACATCTGATGTTACATCGATGATCCCATTTTGTACCATATGGGCGCAATCGATTTTCAAATGTCCCATTCAAAAATTGTCAAAAACTCTATTTTTTCAAATGGCAACTACTATTTTTGTTGACATCATTCGAAAGAAAATTAAATTTGATAATGAGTTACTTCAGCTATCTCTATACTCAACTTTAACTCCTATCGAGTTATTCAATAAAAATCAAGAAATGCCTGAATAATTCTTGCATTTTGAAGTATGCCGTGGAAATAAAAGGCATAAAGATAAAATATTATTCATGAATAAAAACAATATTGACATAACTCTAACATAATTGTTCAATATATCCACCATTTTTGTTCTAAAATTATATTATTCTACTTTCGATAGATGCGTAGCAATTCTGATTTCGTTGGAATCGAGTTTGTATTAATCTCTCAAATCATCTATATTGTGAACTGGTGAAGAATAGACCAACTCTTTTACCATACAATTTTTAGAACTTCATCCGTGTCATACTCGGTAAGTTTGGATATTTTAAATTGAACTCACGAACAGTTCGCTGCATAATTTTTGAACGCAAGCGCTGGACAACGAACTAGTATAATACAATATTGTTATTATATATTATCATTGACAACGGCGATGCGAAAATAAAAGCAACAAGGTTTTATGTCATTTCATTTCAGCATTTCAAAAGTCATCATTAAAATCATGCAAGATTTTGATATTCCTGATGATATATTAGCTGCAGCCAACACTATAAGGCTGAACTTCCTTCCGGAAAAATCTAAAATACATTATGAAAAAGAATATCGGCAGTTTTTTGAGTGGCGAAATAAATTACATGTTCAAGATGCAGAAGAAACGGTGTTGCTGGCTTATTTGGCTAAACTCTCTCAGGAATATTCTGCTTCATCCTTATGACCGAAATATTCCATGTAACGAGCGAATTTAGCACTGAAGGAAAGAGTGGAAATCGACAAATACGACGCCTTAATACGTTTCATCAAGAAGAATTTCATCATCACGAATTTGTGTGTTCTGTCCCAGACGAGGAGTTTTTAATGATGAAAGTAGATCTTTTGATTAGAATTGGAGGAGCCTGTCGAATTAATGAATCAGCAGAGATGACCACAGAAGATGTTGACGTTTTAGAGGATAAGCTAATTGCTACTATTCCCGACTAAAAAGGCCACAACAAACGGATTTTCGCTGTGGTATGTGACAGCGAAGTCAATCCTGTGCTTTTATTTGAAATGTACAGTTTAGCCTTGCGGCATTCATTTCTTTTCTAAAATACTTGAAAAAATAGCTGACTATTTCTCACTTGAAAATCCTAATATGTATACTGGACACTGCGTTAGAAGATCTATGAGATATATTAGACCTACAAGATCTTGGTGGATGTGAATCGGCGAAGTTTGCTAGAGGGTATTTAGAAGAAAGTGCGACCAAAAAAGTTTCAATTGCTCTCAGAATTCAAATTGGCGATGTTTCCAGAAGTGGATTAAACACTGAGAAACTGAACGAAATCGAAAGGAGTACTTGCTCGATCATTAATCATCTGAGGGTATACCTGTGATCGTGGACCCTTAAGGCAAACGTGTATCTATCAAATTTGAACTGAAAAACTGTCAAAATATTGTTTTACATATTCATGAAAACTAGTTCTAATATTATTTGGTATCTAACGTATTATGCTTCCGTAACGAACATATTATATTATAGTAACTAATGTATTAACTGATGTATTTTATTCATCTTCATGAACTTTACACAAATTTTCCTGAATTCCAAATTATATAATGCCATAAGGATATCTATGTGCATCCAAGTAAATGAATTGTTGAGTTTCTCATATTTCAAGGATCTATTCTCTTGAATATTTTAGCTAAACATTAACCGAATTAAATGGGACGATATGAACTTGCAGTATTAGGATATTTGGGGTTGGCTTCGGAATGGTTATTACGACGAAAGTTCTCCAATCACTGGAAAACGGCCTGCATATATATTGGGGTTATCTATTAAAGGAATGCTAACAGGATTGTGATATGTATTCGGGGGTGCTTATTTTGCAAGAAACTCTTCTGACCATGAAAAATTATGCAGAATCGAGCAAAATAATTTTCAATTTTGTCTTTTTCTGTTTTTCTTCATCTTTTTGAGCTGTTTTTTTTTGATAATATAATGAAATGGACTAGGTCATGTTATTCCAAGTATATTTTATACGATTCTTCTTTTTCTTTTTATTTATCATTTCACCAGTAAATTTTATTTATTCATTCATTTATATATATATATATATATATATATATATATATATATATATATATATATATATATTTATTCATATTTGTTAATGATTACACGCATTTCGAAATACTAAATCTTCTTCATGCTGACCCAACAATGGTAAATTTTAAAGGATATAGGTTTTTATATTTTTATATAAAATGCAATTAGGTAATTATGATTGTATACAGACATCTGTATCTGTAGAATTTCACTAACGTTCAGTGAGCATCACCAGCAAATATATGTGAACATTTTTATCAATAGTGTTCAAATCACAAAATTTTGTCATAAATAGATGGTGATGATAAATGTGTAAGCATCCGGAAAAATCTGATTGCCTTTTCTTAAGATCTTGAGGAAGTTTCTCCACTTAAAGAAGATTTCATAGATCCGTTTTGAGTAAGCATGTTTGTGCACAGTTGAATTACGAATAATTTCTGATTAGAAAATTTGAACCTTCTCATCAAAGATAATGCAATGTAAATCAATGACATTCTTCCGCTCTTTCTGAGTAATCCAAAAAGCTACAACAAATCAATAATTTTCAGCTGAATTAGTAGGTGAAACTTTTTCACTCGTTTCCTCTTATCATAGAATCATACTGAATTTCTTTTCGAAATCAGTTCACGACATTATACGTTTTTAAATAAAATTCAAGGGTTTATTTTCATTTGTTTTTTTTCACCGATTATTTTGTTACATAGA